>JAQJVL010001491.1:0-181264 GCA_035578905.1 Stictocephala bisonia | reverse complement strand
ACGTAAAGGATAAATTTCGTCTTTTTCAAATCCAAAGACATTTACGGATAAAGCGGGGTTCAATTTTTCAAATTTGTCTAAATCGGTAATTTTGACAGGATAGCTAATCCCAGACATATTTAATTTATTTTCAAGTTTTTTGTAGTAGCTTATTCGCCTATGTTTATCGGGGTACAGATGGGCAAGTACAGAGTACAGGAAACATTTTTGATCGTCGTTCTTAATATTTATAATTCCATGCATAGAGTTTGAGATTTTTTTCGGGGTGGGTATGAAAGAAGAGGCGTACAAAGGTTGAAATTTAACAATGAACAGATCGAGTCGTAAAACGTTTTCAAGTACCCACCCACTACCTTGACTTACCCACTTAGCCACGCTTTCTAAAATTTTGTCTGTAGCTTCGGAATACTGAATATCTAGAGAATCAGAAGGTAACAAAGGACGAGTTTTGCCGTGAAAGAAGGGAGTTGTAGTCATTTCTTCGTTGTTAACAATTTTGGTGAATTCAATTTGGACCGCGATGTACCATTTGACTCCCCCGAGCCTGTTTAGGTGTTTATTTATTTCGGACATAATTTTATTTTTATGTTCAGTAAGTACGTTAAGGAGATCGGAACCGGAAGTATCAAATTGGCGGGAAATGGTGACTAGGTTATCGTTAATGGCAAAGGATTCCATGGTTAGGATGCAATTAAATTGATTATTAAATTAAAGTAAAAAAGCAAGGATATTCAAAATATTGATTTTTACTTTGAAATACCGTACAGAGAACGGCGTCCAAAATATAAATTACAAGAATAAAGTTAAATTATTTATGATCGAGTAGGAGCAATCAACGTCTGATCGGCGCGAGCGCAAGAGCAGAAGTGAGAAAGATTACTTGTGTTGTTCAGTGAAGTAGGGAGAGAAGGGGGAGGGGAGGGGAGGGGAGGGGGTAACCAATCAGAACGTAGCATTTGGATCAGGCGCCTGTCCAGACTTGAAACTTCGATTACGTCATCCCGCGCACAGCTGTTGGTAGTTCCCACGCATGCCCGCCCTTGAGTGTCGCGCCAGGAAAACCAGTCCTGGAGTCCTATACCCGAGTTTCGCAGCCGCTGTATGAGTGGTGACGTAACGCGCTTGTCCACCGAGCACAAGTCCTCGCGCATGCGCGCTCGACCAGCAGACGACGCGTGCATCATAGAGTATATATGAAATAATCCACAGAGGAATACCCAAAAGCATTTTATATAGTGTAAAGACCGCCATCTTTTTTGCATTTTATATAGTATAACGAGGGAAAGGTTAGGAGTGTATTTTATATAGTATAACAAGGTTAACAGTGAATTTTATATAGTATAACATGGAAAAAGTTAGGTTAAGACTGAATTTTATATAGTATAACAAGGTTAACAGTGAATTTTATATAGTATAACACGAAAAAAGTTAGTGTATTTTATATAGTATAACAAGGTAAACATTGAATTTTATATAGTATAACACGGAAAAAGTTAGGTTAAGAGTGTATGTGGGAATTTGGAGGGAAATTTAGGAATTTGAGGGAAATTTTGGGAGGGAAAATTCCCACGGGGGTTGGTACCACTGCGCCGCCATCTTGGACAAGTCACGTGACCGCTCTCGACCAATCAGAGGCCAGAAAAGTGGGTCTCGCTCGCCCCCCTTATGTCTACTTTTAGTGTATATCGGTTGTTAAAAACCCTAAACACATGTGGAGAATATCGAAGATTCTCATGGGTTCCGTTGGGAGAATGTGTGGGAGGGGGGAGGGGCGGTTGATGGACCTTGTGGAGAATGATTGTGTTATAGCGACCATTTTGTTAGTAAAGCCATTTTATTACTGAAATAAAAAAATACAAAACCTGTGTTAATCGTTTTCAAAATGATCTTATCTCTTTGAAATGTTTAATCTTTAGTGACATTTTAAAGGTAAGGAGGAATACAAAAAAAATCACAGCACACCTTGATTTTGAAAAGTAAATTCGCAATCCAAAAAGCTTATGACGTCATGACCTTATTCCTGGCTTCTGATTGGTTGGAAATTGTTCTGAATCCCTGACTTGTGATTGGTTGCAAATTGTTCTGAATTTTATCCCCAAATAAGAGGGCAATAACTTGTCTAGTTGTTCAGTGCTGTCCCAAACGGCGTCGGGACAACATCGTTTGAGGGGAGAGTGTTATTTATATATATATATATATATATATATATATATATATATATATATATATACGGGAGCCGTGGTGGAGGGGAGGGGGAAGGTAGACTTTTTTCATTTTAGAAATCCGAGTTGCTACTCAACTGTTAGTAGTCGGAACAAAATTCGAGAACAAATCGTGCCTATGACGTCACTATCTAGCCTAGCCGCATATCTCGACGCTCGCCCACCAAACGTTTGAATTTTGGCCAAACTCTTCCAGCTATACGTTGAGCAAATGAAACCTATTTTATGCACTTGGAAAAGAGGTCAGCTTGACCCAAAGAACGATGTAACGACATTTATATTTTATGATGCGCAATATTTATGAAACAACTTTAATGAATCATAGACATCGTCCTTGATTAGTCTTTGACCAAGGAACTTTGTGCTAGTGTTCTTGTTAACATTCGTGAAATATTTAGTAAATTTTTTTTAATTTTTACTTAAATTTAATTACTGGAAATATGAATACAATGAGTACTGGAATTCATGTTCATTTGGTATTTTGACTTTAAATCAGATAGTTGTAATTTCAAACCGAATTATTGAATTCTGTCCACGTATATTAAAATAGAAGAGACATTATACATCCCTTTCCTTTTAATTGCAGAAACGTTTGAAATATAAACTTGACTAAAATGCGTACGTATACACTACTCCTCACAATACTATAATAACAAAGAGGAACCAACTAATTATTCACGCAGTACGGCTTACGATTCCACAAGGAATGTCAAAGAAGGACCACTGAAATATACATGCAGTACGCGTTATGATTATATAAGGCATGACAAAGAAGAGCAACTGAAATATACATGCAGTACGCGTTATGATTATGAAAGGAATGTCAAAGAAGGACCACCGAAATATACATGTAGTACGCGTTATGATTATATAAGGCATGTCAAAGAAGAACAACTGAAATATACATGCAGTACGCGTTATGATTTATAAGTCATGTCAAAGAAGAATCACTGAAATGTACATGCAGTACGCGTTATGATTATATAAGGCATGTTAAATAAGAACCACTGAAATATACATGCAGTACGCGTTATGATTATATAAGACATGTCAAAGAAGAACAACTGAAATACACATGCAGTACGTGCAAAAATGACATTGGCCATCCATTTTCAAAAGGATGGCCAATGTCATTTTTATTATAAGCATTCGATTGGTTTTTACGAGCTTATTTTATTTTGAGTAGTTTATGAGTCAATATAAAAAGAATCAAACGGCAAGAAACTACATTTATTCACTTATTAATAATGGACCATTATTATTAAATCTCTAAGCAGTGCGTAACAAGAAAAATATTTTAGTATAAATTATAGATATTGAGATATGTCAAATAAGAAATAACTTAATGCTCCTATTATGACGTTTCGGATCATTTTCTGTGGTCAGCTGGGAAGGTGAAGTGAAGTTCTCGGCCTTGCCCCGTACATCCCGGTAGCAAAGCACACGAGCCCGTCCTTGCCCTCCACCGACACGTCAGGCAAGGAGACCTATCATTACGCACCGCGAAGGATGGATTAGAATGTAAAGTCACACTCATGCGTACACATTATTAGACCTAATAATTAATTGTGAATGTATAAAAATTAGCTTGAACAAATAAAATTGAAAAAAGAAAGTTTCGTTGAGTCCAAGCAAAATAAATAGTATTTCAAAGTAATTTTTAAAGTCTTTGACTGTGCGTTAAAAACCCTCCATTGGACACTATTACAGCTGAAAATCAATCAGTAGTTGGGGGTTTGCTGGACAATTTATCTCACTTTAAGAGTACTGTAGGTACAAATTTAGTCGCGTTCTTCTTTAAAATGCGTACTGCATGTATATTTCAGTTGTTCTTATTTAACAGGATTAATATTATTATAACGCGTACTGCATCTATATTTCAGTTGTTCTTCTTTGAAATGACTTATATTATATAATCATAACGCGTACTGCATGTATATTTCGGTGGTTCTTCTTTAATAAACGCGTACCTTATATATAAATTTCTGTTTAGTAACTAATAAATTTTGGTTATCGGGAGGGGCCAAGTTTTAAAAACTGATGATCTTATCTACTCAAGTTGGGTATCAATGTAAAGCCATTTCTCTCATGAATCCAAAATATAACATCAAATTTTGAACAGCAATTCTGATGTAGGTAAGCCACACCCTCTGTTGCGGTTTTTTGCACTTTAACTGTATTTTATATCGTACCAAGTATGCAACCAATATCCCTTATATTCCAGCATAGTAGGCAAGTATGCAAGCCATATCCCTTATATTCCAGCGTAGTAGTTTTTTTTAAATAATAACACTAATTATAGTACACACAGTAAACGCCCCATAATACAATACGAAATAAGAGGTACATATGACAGCATGCACGATGGGAATAGATCAAATAACGAACGCAGTTTCTATTAGTTTATAATTTTATTTTTATATACATACAACATGATAATTTTGCAACTCTTCCATACTTGGTACAAGATTTTCGCAGCGACCGCGGCGAATTATCATCTCTTCCAGCAGTAGAGCGACCCGCAGGTGTCGGTCGTGGTGCACAGCTCCATAGACCCAAAGCCAGGACGGTGATTCATGCGGTTCGCTGCAAATCCCGATGTTTGTCCGAGAGTTTGTGTACAGTCGATGTAGGTACGCCACACCCTCCGTCTTGGTTTTGCGAGCCCAATGTACAACTTGTCTATGTAAAAGTTCTAGTGCGACTTGCGACTGTTGGGAACGCATCATTGTTGTGGTGTGGATCTGTCGACTGTTTAAGAATGGCAAATACAGAGTGGCGTAGTGCTTTATATATAACCACATTTAGTGTATATCGGTTGTTAAAAACCCTAAACACATGTGGAGAATATCGAAGATTCTCATGGGTTCCGTTGGGAGAGTGTGTGGGAGGGGGGAGGGGCGGTTGATGGACCTTGTGGAGAATGATTGTGTTATAGCGACCATTTTGTTAGTAAAGCCATTTTATTACTGAAATAAAAAATACAAAACCTGTGTTAATCGTTTTCAAAATGATCTTATCTCTTTGAAATGTTTAATCTTTAGTGACATTTTAAAGGTAAGGAGGAATACAAAAAAAATCACAGCACACCTTGATTTTGAAAAGTAAATTCGCAATCCAAAAAGCTTATGACGTCATGACCTTATTCCTGGCTTCTGATTGGTTGGAAATTGTTCTGAATCCCTGACTTGTGATTGGTTGCAAATTGTTCTGAATTTTATCCCCAAATAAGAGGACAATAACTTGTCTAGTTGTTCAGTGCTGTCCTGAACGGCGTCGGGACAACATCGTTTGAGGGGAGAGTGTTATTTATATATATATACGGGAGCCGTGGTGGAGGGGAGGGGGGAAGGTAGACTTTTTTCATTTTTGAAATCCGAGTTGCTACTCAACTGTTAGTAGTCGGAACAAAATTCGAGAACAAATCGTGCCTATGACGTCACTATCTAGCCTAGCCGCATATCTCGACGCTCGCCCACCAAACGTACAAAGGCTTTGGCCCGAAACCAAACGTTTGAATTTTGGCCAAACTCTTCCAGCTATACGTTGCGCAAATGAAACCTATTTTATGCACTTGGAAAAGAGGTCAGCTTGACCCAAAGTACGATGTAACGGCATTTATATATTATGTGTCTGGAATGTTTTCAGAAAGGTCTGTAGATGAATTGGCCGTGAACTGGAGTCCTGGGCCATCTGAACCCTCGGTCTTTGCCGAGCAGCGCCTGAAAGTGTTTTTTTTTTTTGTTTGGGTAGGCAAACAAATGCTTCCAAATGCTTCCAATGCTCTGCTCCGTATCGATTTTTAAATTTACTTCCTATGTAAAAATATTCTAAATACATTGCGTTATAACACTAGCTAGTTGAAAATCTGTTAAGTCAACTGTACCTGTTGTGCATAGCGCGCGTAATTGTGGATCACTGAACGTATAATATGTCGAACAGTAAAGGTAAGGGGTTTCGGAACATACAGCGTCATTTTCATTATGATTTTCAGATAGTTCAACTGTATCTATATTGATGCATCTCGTATCCTTTGGAGGCAAATCATCTGCTTTTACAATAGCGTTGCCAAACATGGGCCGTAGTTTGCTTCGCGCCCGTATAAAAGATGCATAATCGTAATCTTGTAGGAGGATCGTAAGGAAAACATATTTTTCTGAGTCAGTTGTCAATTTATCAAAAACGTTTCTTAATAAATACTCTGGTAATCTATATGGTGAACACTTTATAGCAGCGCCTGTTGCTGTAATGCATGTGTGTGCAATAAACTTAATCAGACCAAAATATACGTCAGCCATTCGTTTTGCGTATAGACTTTGATCGAGGGTCGGTAATAAGAATATACTATTTTCACAACGCAGAGTCATCCAACCAAGTATTTCATTTAGTGTTGGGAGTGGGACTGTGTGCGAAGGGTCAATTTTGAAATATTCACTACCTGTTATGTGTCTTAATGTGGATAACGCAAACGCGGCGTCTCTCATATTTGTAGCAAACACAGCTGCTTTTGTTATGTCATATAACGGAATAGTACGGGCGGCACTTGAGATAGCTGACTCTAGATTACGCATGTCGCACAGATGTGACGAAATAATCATAGCTTTATTAACGTGAAATTTAGTTTTGCTGTTTGACGGTGGGAGAAATATCTGATCCAAGTGACCAGTCTCGGGATTTATATAATATCCATTTTTAAACGGAAAAGTTTGAAATACTGCCAACATAGGCTGTGGTACAACAGCATTAGGCTCCGTCTTAAAGGAATCGTAATACTTCGCTAGTTCGAGCATGGTTTTATTTTCTTTCACGCATAGACTCGCTATCGGTAAGCGTTGTTTTTGCAGAGACCGCACGTCAAACTTGGGAACAAATGAGGTATCATACATAATATCTTCATGTTTGACTGAATTTCGGTAAAAAGCCTCAAAAGCTACACGATCATCACAATCAGTGCGCCGCAACACTTCAATGAGCCGTCTCTGCCAGCTACGCTTATCATCGGTTTGAAACGCTAAATTCAGATTATGATAGAGATAATGAGCAAAATGTCGCCCTTGCAAGTAGTCCACCGCACCACGTCCGTTAAATGTCAACATCTCAAAGTCGTATAATGAGGGCTGTCGTTTTGAAGACACCGTTTTTTGTAGATCAAAGATTGCTTTCGATGGCATAGGTGCTGTGTATGCTCTGACCGACGCCATGTGCATCAAGCGTTTGCCCACTACAATTCGGTCAGACTTTTCTAACGAAATCGTCTTTACGTATTCAGCAATTTTGTTGCGAACATTGGACATGCTGGCGTTTTCACATAACGCAACCTCGTCACCTTTAAATATGGCAACAATTTCGGTTATGTGTTTATAGACCTTTGCTTGTTTTAGAGGGTCTATCGAGCAGTGTCTCAATATGGCGCAGGCCTTTTTTTCAAAAAGACTTTTTCTGGCTCCATCCCTGTCATTGTATAATAAAGGACGCACATCGTTTATACGATCGATTTCAGATTCATCAGGGGCAGGTAAGTTGGCGGCAGACCTAGCTATAAACATAGTATCGATATACTACCTTTACATAGTTATGTTTCCAACTAACAATCAATATGCCGCAGTTACACAAATGCTTACATCGGATACGTTATATACACAAGAGATGAAAGATACTATGATGGAATTTTATAATATAACAAGTCGCGGATCGTTGAAGATCTTTGATTTAACTCCGATTGTACACAAGTTTACAACATCCGTTATACTCAAAAGCATCATGACTCAGCCAGAAGACAGTAATGCATTTGAGTGTTTGGTCGAGTATGTGAGAAAAATACCCAACTTACCAAATGAGTTTTGTAATAGGTTCAAAGCACTATGCGCTGCGGATTTCAACATATATGAAGTTTACAAGGGCTTGAACAATTCCTCATACACCTTGAGAATTATGACCAATAATGTGTTCCCAACGAATCGTCTCAATACAATCACCGAAAAAGAACTCGCCAATAGGCTACAAAAGGATCATGCTAGCAACACTGTGCTATACAAACGACAACAAAATATGACAGGCATGGGCCGAATGTTGGCATTAGATTTGTCCGATAAAAATCTGATACAAATGATAGTGAACGCGCAGGCAGCGTTACATGACACCATTCAAGAAGGCACTAGACAAAATGGACACAAGGTTGATGCGTACATCACCACAAAGGTGACGCACAAAAACCCATTATATGTATGAAATGATACGCGCACAGTCATAAGTATAGTAATTTTATTTTAATAATCGTTTTTCTTCGCGTTGACGTTTACATTCATATTCCCATAGCAGCTCCGTTAATCGTAGACGCTCAGGTTCGGTTTCAGGTTGTATCCTGGGTAAATTTAATTCATACCCAGCTCTTCTTCGACTCGCCACAATATCTTTTCTAGCAGAAGGGATCTATCTTTGTGTACTTTAGTAAAACGTGAGCTGCAACCATCATAGTCTACCTCCTGCGGGACAAAAAAAACATGAATTTTTAGTTAAATATTTACTTTAAAATTGCTGCTATAGTATACTTATCATTCAGCACGGCGACGGTTTAACGCCGACTGCGGCTACGTGACCGGCGTCTTCCACTCTCAACTCTGCGAAACGTTGCCCTAGACCGATTCCTAGAACGGCTCCTAGAACGACTCCTAGAACGGCTCCTAGACCGCCTAGACCGACTTTTGCTTCGCGACCTCTGACGGCCAATCTTACGTTTTGCATGTCTACGTGGACTCCGACTTCGACTACGTGATCTGGCCATTTTCAAAGTTTTCGACCTTGATTATCAATCTTCTATGTCCTATATCTACCGTAGTATCGTTATAAGGACAAACTGTTCTATCTTTTGTTAGCGCATCAAACTTACGTTGTACGTATGTATATTCGAATGTCGATTTCAAATTAGTGCCACTTGATTCAAGAAACGAATGCGCATAACAAGGAGTTAACGACGATTCAACACGATCGACGTCCGAAGTAAATTGACAAATGACGTTGTCACGTGTAGCCGAAGGCAGCCAGACCGGCAATGTGCTATATAATGAATAATGTATGTTCTGAAAGTCCGATTGACGGAAGTAACGAAGCGCGACAATCTCAGGTTCTGAGCAAGCAGTGTAAAGTGTCGTATTCGGGTCTATATTCCTGTGCAAATGTAAAGGTGCGTTATTGTAATCCAATTTACAAGCGTAAGGGATTACGGCGCCGTTTGTGGTAACGGCCAACGATACACTTTGCGCAGGGGTATAAGTAGGCACTAAAGCGTCTGTTTGGAATCCTCGTGGTAATGTGTCATAACGTTCGACTACATAGTCGTGTATATCGTCTAGGAACGATTCCAGATCTCGTATTCTCAGATGCATTATGGACACTATGAACGTGGTTCAAGTTTTGGACACGAATCAGCGTCTGAATAACAATGAACGGTCTATCCTACATCTTCGTAAAACAGTAACGACGATGTCAGAAGAACATAGAAAAATTAGACGTTACTTACAAAGACAAAAATCTTCATTACCAACTAAAACAAACACCATAAATAGTACCGATAAACCACCAGATGTATGTCACAACGAAAAATCACCAATCTATATCAACAACAATTTACATGGCAATACCGGTGGCGGAGATAGTCGCTCCACAGTGGGCGGTGGTGCCGCTATAATTGCTCTAATGGCCTCGTGTTATTCCTGGTTGGGGTTCTTGCGAATAATTCTGTTTGCCGTTGGGTGTATTGGTTTATATAATAACTCTTATATGCCACCAGTAGAGGCTGTCGCAGACACTGTAATGACGCCACTGTACAACATGTACAATATCGTGCGTGACGCTATTAGCGATACAGCATTATTGCGAGGAGGCCATGCTCATGATATTCCAGGTGCATCTAAATTCGGATGATTCAAATAATATTAGCCAACACGCTATGCGAGTCGATTTCTATCTTTGAGATGATTTCTATAAAATTAGATCGAGCTCCGAAATCCGAACCCATGTCTACCGTCAACATTGCTCGTGTACCCTCTACGTTATAGACAGTGTTATTGTTGAATTTGGACATTGCGTTCTTTGGCCGCTCTCCAGTGTAGGCTATAAAAGGATTGTGCGTATCTGTCGGCATATTTGTTAAATTTTTAGTTCTAGTAAATAATAGACCGTATGTTAAGTAATATACCATCAGTCTTATATCCTCAGCGCTCATTGGATCGAAGAGGTAGCGTTTACGCACAGTGCACCAATGAAACTTGAGGTAATTACTCAGAAACAATAATGGGCTGTATAGGAAATGTGGCAATTCTGTGCAATAGGTAATAATTCCATCGTACTCTCGCTCGATTCGGCGTATAACTAAATCAATGGTAGTTGCACGCCGGCGATTCTGCTTAAAGTTGACCTCGTCAATCTTATGCTCATTGCTTCCATACGGGAACGTGTAATCATAGATAAGGACTCCAGACAGTCGTACGGTTAGGCCGAGGTGGTGCTGATCTTCTGTTATCGGATTTATGTGCCGTTTCGTATAAAACCTAATACGTACAATCTTACTGCTGTGTAGGCGATCCACAATCACGTTCGATCCGATTTCGTTACTGCTCGAAACGTGTTTCACGTCCAACGATTTCTGCACTTTATCCGCCCCAATAAATGAGGCCAGGTGTATGCCGATAGATGAAGGGGTACAGCTCATAAAGTCACTCTCACAATCCAACAGTTTTTCAATAATACGTTTGCAGCCCGGTGCGCGTAATAACTTTAGAGCATGCTCCAATTTCATGCCGGCGCTGAGTAACATGTATTGTGCGATCGCGCGCATCTCTGCTTCCACAGTAATATCTTGTACAACATCATGCATCAGAACATGCGCTAACGATTCAATGTCAGCAACAAGCGAATCATTGACTGGCTCCATGTCCGATAATCGTAGGCAACACAAATGAATTGTATGTAGTATAACCAAAATGTGCTCGATATTTTATAGCTGTGAACGCACTGTCACAAATGCGCACATCGCAAGACGTGATAGGTGTTATCTTACAACTTTCGTCCAACAAACATGGATCGGTTTTGTAAATGTCCAACGCTATCAAATATAACAAGTATTTTTCAACGCTTGACGAATTTATCAGGAACGGTCGAGTATTTATATGATTTTCAACAACACGGCTCATTGTTGAATGGGCTACGAAAGGAAAAAAAGTTTCATTTTATACTATTTAGATCTCATCTTCCTCTTGCTCTTCGTCATAAAACGAATCATTTACTTCCGATTTGGAAATCGAGTTTGTTGACGCAGCATTAAACTGCTCGAAGAACGAATCTACACCTGCATTATCGCTTACAAATTCAGCTTCTTTTAAATGTATTACAGAATCATTTTCCCGTGTTGACATTGGTGAGTTGGCAATAGACTGCTCACTGACGGTATCCTCACCAAAGGAAAAGTTGGAAGAATGTCTCGTCCCGGGGGTTATGGGACGAAACTCAAAAGGTTTCTGTTCCAATTCGTTATGCTTCAGATTATCACCAACAGTAGCATCGACCGAACCTCCATCAAAGGGGGGCCGGCTCTTATCAGGAGTTATGGGGGGTCGAGACTCAGAAACCTTCTGTTGTGATTCATCTTGCTTGTGATTGACAATGACAGCTGCAACATCGTCGAATGCAGGAATTGATAATGCCGACAAAGGTGATTCTGATGGAAGTTCGCGTTCTTTCTTTTGAGCAGGGCCTTCAGTACGCGCACACTTCACTTTGCTATGTCTTTCTACTTCACCAAGGCCCTCTAATCTACGTTTAAATGAATTATGGCTCATGCCAAAATCGCCAAAAGTTTTGAGTTTATCAGGGTCCACATTTAAATTTCGATTGTTTGAATCGGTAAACGCTTCGGTCATGTACGTAGGTAAGCGAATGGGGTCGAGTCTTGTGTTGCTATCATTAATACTAGCCTCTACTCGATTCCGCATGCGATCTACAGCCGAAAGAATGAAACCAGTAGCGACATTTTTAAACACAATCAAATAAATATTTGTTGAGCAATTAGTTAAATTTCCATCTTTAGACAAGCAAGCGAGTTCGTCCGGCTCCACTTCCACGTTTATAGTACGATAGTCAATATACTCTTTAAAACTGGGGTTTCGGTTGCTTATAAATTGGCATACCATACGCGTTACTAGTTTGGTCGCCAATATGGGCAACTGCACTATGGACGATGACGTGTGCCTGTTTACAAGTTGACGCAAAGTAATTGTAGATGCATTATTGAGATCGATATGCTTTAACGGGGGGCATTTTTTCGCAATCTCGTATAGAGCAGCGCGAGTGTATAATTCATCAGGGTTCATTTTGCGTTCCTTTCGCTTTCAATTGGCATAAATCCGATGGAAGCGACTAGTATTGAAATCAGAGCCAATAAGAACACAAACGCTTGGCCTACCAGTAATACTATACCATTATCACCGAGTTTGGACTTCAGGATACTTTTGTATCGTTCGTCTCGTGTGTTCATTTATCGATTAAAGTAACTGGCTACGTAATAGTCTAGGTACGGATGGTTTAATATACGCTGGTACGAGTCTAAATGACGATTCAATAGACTATCTTTTGCAAACACTATAGCCAATAAGAAGAGCCAAAATACACACAAAATCACTATATGAAGCATGGTCTACTTTTTACGGAAATCACCAGACAAAAACAAACCTAAGGCCGGCAGTATCGATTTGCAATTGTTTGGTACTATCATATCTGTATATTCCGGTGTCCAATTGAAAGCGGAATCGTCAACCAAGATAGCCAGATCACCGAATCGACAATTATGAAAATAGTTATACAAAGACAATAGGTTCTTGGGGGCAACTACATCATTTGCCCTTTCATTGCATAAACATAAATCGAAGATGCCGTCTGGTAACTTTTGAATATTCTCATCCACGTGCAGTGACGAACCGTGTGACCACAGAATCACATAATCGAATCTAGATCGAGCGGCGTGCAACACTTTATTAGTTCCTTTGAGCTTCTTGCATTTATCGTCTATCAGAGTATTGTCTAAATCAAACACCACAACGGTTTTGTAATGCAATGGCGAGATCGGTTCGATTAGTCGCATTCTGGCGCTCCAAATTAAAGCGTGCTCTATAGCTTTATACACATCTTCCAATTGAATGCGGTACACTTGCGTACAACATATGGTTAGTGGTGCCGTTTTATGCCAAATAGCGTATCTAGGCGCTCTGCGTAATACATTATACATGCGTTCCGCATTTGGAAACGTATAACTAGTCCGGCTCGGCTGCTTGCCCGATTTCACAGTCTGTTTAAAATAACATGCAAGTGTTAATTGCATCCGCTTTGCCGATTTTTCTGATAACACCCACGGGATGCACAGTGTATCATCTATCGGCAAACGTGATACTTGTATGATATTGAAATGCGAAGATAGCAACTCCCCACATTGATCTATTATAACGTTTACAAAAGATGGGAATACCACTAAATCTGGCAACGCCTCGTTGTATTCGCCCATTGTTTGATCTATATAAATCGTAACACCTAACGCCTGCTTAATTAATTCAAACTCTTCCAACCTAGTTGCTAGTGAGAAAAATACAGATCACCAACTAACCGTACTCGTTACAATACTCTCATCTCAGGGTCATAAAAATTCAATGGTGGCAGACTCACGTCTTTACCTTGTTCATCAAATATTTGTTTGTTGGGATGTTGAAATACGAGCGTACAGTTATCGTCGTTTACAAAACACTCACGACTGGTATCGAAATAGGAATCTACCAGCGCGCGTAAATCTGCGGTCGCTCGTACTTTATCAAAGTTTATTGCGTAAAATTTTAGCATAATGGCCGATTCGAGGGCTGTCATATTCGTATTAATCGTATACAAAGCCGTGGAATCGTATTCGACACAGTCAATTGGACGACTGTTACCAGAACACATCTCAACATTGATGATATTGGGCGTCTGCAGACTCACCACTGTGGACATGGCGCGACTGGGCCATATTAGTATCGAATAAACATTTACCCCAACAGTAGGTGTATGTGGATTTAAATGCACTGGCGCATCGCAATCTGCACTCAAACCCAAGCGCTTTATTAAGAACCGATCGGCGTTATTGTACACACAGATGCTTGGCAAACCAACGAAAAACGAACCCGACCTAAATATACTTTCATCGAATATAATTTTATTTTCCATTTTTCACATACAACAACGCACTATATGTTACTCGCATCACAAATCATCTTGAGAACGGTGCAATAGTTCAATAGACTTGAGAAAGACGGCATATTCGTTGTCGGTACTGGGCGCAATGCGATCGTTTCGACGACGTAACACATGATAGTCACAACTAATCTCGTAGATTGAGTTCAATTGCAATGGGACGTTAGAAACAGCGTTTAGATAAATTATGGTGTCAGTGCCAATAGAAAATTTATTTGGTATGCCTACAAAGCGCACGTCCACTGTGGGGATCTTCCATTTGATGATCATGTCATTTTGTACTACTACAAAGCCGTCATGTAAAGTTTTGTCATAATCGATCGTCGGCATGGGTGCCGGGTAAAATGTTTGTACGCTTAACTGCAAATCGCCGATAATGCGCTTGCCCAGTTCCTCGGAAAGACACTCTAACATGTGCACGTTCGTCATCGGTTCGGTAGTGAATATGCGTCCATAGTATTTACACCCAATTACTTCAATGATTACTATACGATCTTGCATGATTTCCGCTAACATGTACATACCGCAAAAAAGGCTCGACATGTTTGTAGATCCGCGAACACGTTCTATACGTATACGCTGAGCGTCTGGCCATAAATATACCACTTGTTCTTGCATATCGTTCTGAGCAAAAATCAGACGCGATTTTATACCGTTCCACTTATACGCCCACTTATACGGAATCTTACTGTTAAAACAATGCCACATCTGGACCTTGCTCATGATGTAGGAAAACATCTCTTTAGCTTCAGGTCGATCAGAGACGGGTTGGCATCCGTATGATAAAGTGAACTCCATAAGGGCCCGCTCGCACTCTAATATTTTTTTATAACCGGTATCTGGTGGGTACTCGATTTCGAAGCGTTGGAAACATCGTACACCATTCTCGCTTTCCTCCTTGTCGTATGCGACACGCACTCGACCAAACGAATCGGAACATTGAAACGGCACTGATGTCTTATCTTCTACGTGCAAAAGGCGATGTACAGCACACAACACCGTATTGGGAGATGCGGCGGTTTTCACGTCCACGCTGTATTCTATTGCTTGTGTACGAGTGATTGGGAAACATCGTTTGTTATAAAACCCTAATACGTTTTTCCGCGTCTCGATTTCTTTTCGTTGTAGTCGGCGTTCTTTGAGGCGTTGGCCATTTTCAAAATGAAAGATAATATCTTCATTATACACATCTATGCATTTCGAAATAGCCACCCACTCTGCCTCAGTGATTCGGACTTCAATTGTAGTCTCCCACTCACGCTCCATCTTGCATAGAATGTGAGGTTTGTATAAGATGTAGCGCCATTTAATTAATAGCGATAGACGATCCACCGGTACAAATACCCAAACCGCGCTTAGCAAATTGCCAGGACCATAACGCTTGCGTTGCAATGATACTAGCTAGCAGCGCGAGTGCTGTGATCATTTGTTTAGAACGCTTCAATCTGGTCTCGTCGTCTAGAGAATTTGACGCGATGTAGTAGTATGATAGACAGGCGAGTATTACAATCACATTAAGCACTAGTAGAAATGATGTCGTAGCCAAATTCGACACTGTTTTATGGTACGCATTCTGACATTCAGTCCGGTAAATGCGCCTTCCTTTTTTATCCATTGTTTTCACCTATCTTTTGTACCATCTCTTAAGAGGCGCCGTACAGCAACGCTCTTCACTTGGTGCTGACGACGATAGTGAAATAATCTCCAAAGCGTATGTATAGAATCTAACATTCGGTTATAGTCGAATTGCACTATTTCATCTTGTGATGGCATTCTTATATACACGATTTTTTTCCGCAATATAACATCAACTGCTGGGAAAATGGTTTCCGACACTGAATCGCTGGCATTAATGCAATTTCCGCCCTTAAGGATAGGTACCGTATACAAGACCCCAAAATCGTCTACAAACCCGAACGGTTTCGTTGCATGTGTGATGACTAACGGCCACGTGGCTTTGCGATATAAATAGCTACCGTACGAAACCGCGTTTTCCTCTAGTAAAACGCAAACATGAACGTCACCAGATGGGCGTGCCGCCTCCATCCCAAATCAAAATGCGAAATGGCGATGAAAATGAAGAGATATTTCATGTGACTGTACCCACTAAAACTGTAGATCCACACGTTCAGGCTAAATATAACGCAATGTACATGCAGACAAGAGGTGCTGATTTTTGGGATTCAATGGGAAATGCCCAGATATATACAACGGTCTACAGTACAAGCCCTTGGTGATCGCTCATATACTTATCGAACTGAAATAGATTTTTATACTCGTCAATGGTCCATTCCATTAGGTCGCGAACCGTTAGCACTGCCATTCTTG
This sequence comes from Stictocephala bisonia, assembly GCA_035578905.1. Classification (NCBI taxonomy): domain Eukaryota; kingdom Metazoa; phylum Arthropoda; class Insecta; order Hemiptera; family Membracidae; genus Stictocephala; species Stictocephala bisonia. The sequence continues at coordinate 164,450 of JAQJVL010001491.1, read as the reverse complement.
CGTCGTTTCTCAGCTAGACGATCTAATACTTTGTTGCCTCAAACGTAGCGTTCCTAATTATACTTGGACGTTTCGTGCGCATCTCGATGCCGTAACTGAGTAGACACAAGAATAAAAAGACGAGCAGTAGAATTGTAATTATAATGTGTTTACGCATTCTGACATTCGGTCCGGTAAATGGGCTTTCCTTTTTTATCCATTGTTTTCACCTATCTTTTGTGCCATCTCTTAAGAGGCGCCGTACAGCAACGCTCTTCACTTGGTGCTGACGACGATAGTGAAATAATCTCCAAAGCGTATGTATAGAATCTAACATTCGGTTATAGTCGAATTGCACTATTTCATCTTGTGATGGCATTCTTATATACACGATTTTTTTCCGCAATATAACATCAACTGCTGGGAAAATGGTTTCCGACACTGAATCGCTGGCATTAATGCAATTTCCACCCTTAACGATAGGTACCGTATACAAGACCCCAAAATCGTCTACAAACCCGAACGGTTTCGTTGCATGTGTGATGACTAACGGCCAAGTGGCTTTACGATATAAATAGCTACCGTACGAAACCGCGTTTTCCTCCAGTAAAACGCAAACATGAACGTCACCAGATGGGCGTGCCACCTCCATCCCAAATCAAAATGCGAAATGGCGATGAAAAAGGATGAAAATGAAGAGATATTTCATGTGACTGTTCCCACTAAAACTGTAGATTCACACGTTCAGGCTAAATATAACGCAATGTACATGCAGACAAGAGGTACTGATTTTTGGGATTCAATGGGAAATGCCCAGATATATACAACGGTCTACAGTACAAGTCGAAAACGGTGCGAGTCGTTTTTCTATAAAATTCTCATTTGTTTAAACGATTTAGATAATGAGAACCTGTCGTTTCCGAAATGCTCTGCTGCAATGTTAATCAAAGAACATTTAGTAACCGACTGCAAGGATATTGTATTTGTGAGTAATAAACATTTACTCAAACAGAAAACACCCTCAAAACTGGGCGTAGGTCATATAAATAAACCGGTCAAGATACAACGTTACATTTCATCAGATTTCATAGTACGATTAGTACGTGCCCTATTTCCTGATATTAGCAACCGTGACGTTGGTACCAACGTACCTAGTTGGGCCATAAAAATTATAAAATCCAAGAAACGATGCAAAACAACAGAAGCCAACGTCTAACAATCGAACAGAAATGCGATTTGCTCATGAAACATTACCCAACTGTATGGAGTCATATAAGCAACCATAATCCGTCTCTATTCTACTTTGGTTATAATCACACGGATTGCTATGACAATAAGAACATCAACGGAATTGCTACACTTGCATTTACAGACGAAAATGTATTACCACTACTGAGCGGACCTGCGGTTGTATATAATCGCAGTATTATTCTAGTAACTCGACGCTACGACAACATACCTTCTTCAGATTATATTTATGTCGTACGTTTAGTGTAATATGTTAAATTGAAATTAAACTATAAAACATTTAAATATCACTTAAATGCCCATTCAAAAAGTAGGCATGGAACTAGGAGCCTTCGCAAATGACATCGCATCTATGTATACAGCTTCTAAGCCTTTTAACGTCGTTTTTAACAACCTTATATACGATTATGAGCCTGATAAAAGCAGGCGACGCCAGTTGGCGTTCCCCGAACGGGGATTGGATCAACAGCCAGACCAACGATGGACTGAAGCGTTGTTAGCTACGGCGTTGATCGTGCCACGATTAGCGACAAACGACGATTTCATAGCAATTGGTCTAAAAGGATCACCAAAACGGTATGGGAGAAATGACTTCATCGCAGATCGACTGGGTCAAAACTATACAATTGTAATGCAACAACCGCTAGATGATGAACCACCGCGCCCTACCATCACTAAAACTCCTGTAGTATTGAATGTCGGACAACCAGCGGTAGAAGAGCAACCACCGGTTCAAGCAGTAGAGTCAAGTCTTGCTACATTAAATGATGACTCGCCGTGTCTTACAAGTAAGAACAGTGGCTCTCTAATATTAAATGTAAGCACACCGGTAGAAGGCCGACCATCTGGTCAAGTGTTGGACAAACCACAGCTTCTTACCAATAATGATGATTCTATGGCATCTGTTGTAAGAACTCCAGCAATACAGCAACATTCAGCAGATCGGTCATCTTCTCAAAAGCCCCTGTCGTCAGTAGCGTCATCAAATGACGAACCACTCCCACTAAATGGAACATCACCTGACGGACCGCCTCAAATAAACGAACCACTACCTATTCCTCCACCGATGACCTATTCACCGCCCCCACCACCCCCTCCACTTTTGCCAATGCCTAGCATTTCACTAAACGCCAACCCATTGAAAACGCTCAACACTTCACCTCAAGGAGAAGTTGCAATTAGCGAAATTAAGAGGCATTCCGATATTTTAAAGCCAGATTTAAGAACGACAGATCGCACCGATCGTCTGTCGCCACAGACGGGTGTTAACCATGACCTTTTGCTAAACGAATTACGTTCAGCAAGTGCGAAACGATTGAGACGCACTGCCCCGTTACCTGACCCCAAAGCCCATACAGACAAAAATAGGGGCAATCCATTGATGCTAGCGTTGAAGAAACGATCCAACGCTTGGCAGCAGCACACGGACAGCGAAGAAGAGGGAGATACACATGAAATAGAAGTAGAGTGGGACGTCTGAAACGTTAAAAAATAGTAATACGTAATGGAATATTCTAAAATGAGCGATGCTCTTGGAACAGTAGGGATCTCTTTTGGTGTAGGCGCTTACGCAGCGCATTCATTATTAAATGGGGCCAAGCCAACCAACAACACGTTTGACTACATTATCGATTATATAACCAATTTTAAGATCGAGCTAACTGGATATGATTGTATGCGCTATAGTATGTTGTTAGTCAGCTCGTTGTTTATGATGTTGTACGTGTTTCCACAACACATTATACTTACGATTCTACTGCTCGTCTTCTTATTCTTGTGTCTACTCAGTTACGGCGTCGAGATGCGCACGAAACGTCCAAGTATAAATAGGAACGCTACGTTTGACGCAAAAAAAGTATTAGATCGTCTAGCTGAGAAACGACGCAAGAATGGCAGTGCTAACGGTTCGCGACCTAATGGAATGGACCATTGACGAGTATAAAAATATATTTCAGTTCGATAAGTATATGAGCGATCACCAAGGGCTTATCTCGTATCTTTTGGAACAGTCAAAAACTGGAAAATTGATAGTACAAACATTTGCAGACTTTGAAGATGTGTTCGACATATTATGTGAAGAAGCTATAGAGAATATAAAAATATACTCAGCCATCGATTCTAGACGAGACGTGCAAAACGCTATTGCAATCTTTAAAAACACGAACAAAAACGTACTACTGTCTTATGTTGAAAAGGTTTCAAAAACTTTAATTTAGTTATCATAGTACTAATTTTAAAAAGAATATAAACATACAAAGATACTTTTTTTACAATCACTGCGATTAGTATGGAATTGTATGCTAAATCCAGAAATGGTATGCATGGTACATTATTCTAATACATCAAGTGTAGCGTTTCGTACTGAATAACTTGCATACCTATTCATCTCTAGTTAGATAGAGGATAAAGGAGAGCGCGATTGATAACTGTATGCATACAGTATGTTGAATACAGGTGTCGTGATGATCACGGTAACTATATTGTTAATGATCGTGTCAATTGTTCTAATATCGACAATAGGCACCCGTCGACGTAAGAAACGGAAATTATCTGAAAATTTATACGAAGACGACGGCTTGAATGGCTGGGATGATATCGATGACCCGTTGGCCCTAACATTGCGGCAATCGCCAGTATCCGCTACGCTTCCTAACAATTTCATCCAACCTCCAGCACCACCAACACAACTATCTAGACCCGATACACCTTGGTCTACAGGTGAGTTGACAGACGACGAATTGATAAAACCATCTGTGTTACAAAAAAAGGATACCAATAACGATGCTGAACCATTTGTAGGGTTTTCTGAACAAGTGCACAATAACATGCGGTTCTCAATAAACCGAGCTGCTCGTTATGTGTATGACCAAGGTGCTGCTGAACGTTTAGGCAGACTCTTAAGTGACGTAAATGCTTTTAAGAAGAGAAGAGATTGGAAAAGAGATGCTATGGTGTTTAAAAACTACTTGAACGTTCTGTATAAAATAATTGTATTTTATGCAGCCCATGGTCGTAAACGTAACGCTTATAAAACCATTGAGACGCATTTAGTCTCGATCGTTAGTGAAATGGACTCTCAAACTTCGCCGTTGAAAACCATACCTTGGACTGGAGACTGGCACCCTTTTAGTGTGCAGCTGACGAATATATTGGCCATATATAATTTAATCCCTAAAACCGAAAAAAGTGATCATAGAAACCGCATCATAAACGCAATACTGACAATCGTAGAAACGCCTTGTAGGACCTTCAACCAATCTCGTTCCGGTATTTACGCCGTCAGTATGGCGGCACCATGGATCATAGCTAAGTATTGGAAAGGAGAAATCGAAACTGCCGCACAGCATACAGATTACAAATACGCTTTGAGTGTGTTACAATTGAACCTAGTCCGTTCGGCGTACACATGCGGATATCATCAAGACGGGTCATATATCATCTCCGAACACTGCCTAAACTTTGACGGTCTGCAACGTATGATTGGGCCTACTGTAGAGTTACTTACACGTTTTGACAATCAAGCTGACGCACATAGTATATATGTAGCAGTGCAGCGTATAAGAGGGGTATTGCTGCACCCAACGATTGGTTATGGCAGTGCCGGTCTGTTCGGAAGAACAGGAACGCTTACTTGCGAGACGAATCGTAAATCTGAACTTGGGATTCAGGTGATGCCACACGCTAAAATATTACGCATGTTTACGAAACACGCCAAGTTTTTAGTTCGTGGACAGACCAGTGAATTGGGAGCGTACGAGAGCGATTCGTACGTTAACAATATGGCTCAGTTTTGGATTCAACATAGATTCGCATTCACGTTGACCAGCAATCCAGACATGATTGCGGCTAGCTCTTTTCCACAGCCAGGTTTCATATTCGACGAGGGGGAGACGCAATTGAAATCCTTACACTGCCCTCCAAAAACTTCAACTTGTTTATTTCATGTAGATAAGGACGGCACACGATCGTATGTGTACGCCCACAAAGGTTATGGACGCTTGCAGCAAACGTACCTTATCGATCAATTGGTGTCGGGATGCGAAATTGACGAAACAATAACCGCTCTAGAAACAACAAACTGCGTACTTATCTACGTAAAGATAAAAAACAAACGTCCCATAGCGTCACGCAGTGTTATGTACAAGTCGTACGCGATCGATCCGATAAAAGTCGATCCTGGAACCGAACATGATATTTTAATGCAAATCGATATGGAGACCGGTACTGGTAAAGATATCGATCATGTTGCATACAATACTGCCATGACAACTGATGGTGCTGAGGATTACACTTCTATGGATGTGGTTGGTGTTTATGATCCAACTACCAATGCCCCAATAGCTTATCGTTATGGTATTATCTTAGTGTATAAGAACGAGCCGGTACTGTTTACTTGCGATTATATCGCGTCAGAGTTGACTGAGATTTTAGTCAGCCCAACAAAAGATGACCCCAATGGAAAACAAAAGTATCGGTTTAGTGAAACCCGAAATCAATATGAACCTATAAACTGAATAAATTGTTCGCACGTAGGTGGTGGGGATATGTGTTGATGAAAACGAATAAATAGCGAGCGACAACGAATCGGGGATCATTCAGCTTCGTCATGCCCAAAAACCAGATAGCATTTGGCGACAACTCTCGATCCCGTATCCGGGATCTGTTTCTAAACGAAGAGGATCTGAAAAACGTTCGACCTGTTTGTTTGGGTACGCCACTCCAAGAGATTCAAGAACGAGTTTTGACATACTCACCATTCATTGTTCAAGTGAAAAAAGAAGATGACTTGATCGAACGCCTCCGAACACTCGTCGAACGTACTCAAGAGTTCAACTCGGGTCTAACGTCTGCCGTTCCGCAAACCGATAAATCTTGTGTTATACATTTGACAAAACTTGTTGACTTTGGTAAGCGTGTCAAATTTTTCCCTTCTCAGGTAAAAAATGGAAAACTTTTTGCACCGCGTATGTTGATTGATTTGAGTGGTGAGTCTATTGCGGCATTCAGCAGTGTGCGTGTTAACACCGGCTACGCTATAGAGAATCGACAACTCGACTACCGTTACCAAGTTTTAGAAAACGGCGGAGCTCAAAGAAGACTGGACTCTAAATTTCAGGAACAACAACCAAAGTTTGTGTTAATTCCGAAAGTTTTCACCTGCAAAGATACAGAAGGGGCTTTTCTACAGTCCGTATACGTGCATGATGCCGACGATACAGGATTATTTACAGTAAATTTTTTTACAAACACTGGCAATGTGAAGAAGGTGTACGTTGTATTTCAAGCGTTTCAAGCTATGCAGCACTCAAATGCCGTATATGTGCAAAACGACGAGACTAAAGACAATAACAGAGACGTTTTTAAAAACAAAGACAGCAAACAAGGTCGTTTAGTAAAAAATGCAAAAATTAAAGCACTATTTGGCACAGCTACTAATAACGAGAATTTCGTTTCGATGAAAACGTTTGATCCTAAAAACGCTCAAACCAATTTAACCACTCGCCAATTTTTAGTAGTTGACAAAAAGTGTTTAAATGGTACCGCCGTCATTATGAGCGCCCGACGTCGTGAATGGTACGATACACAGCTACTCACGGCACCCGGTCTTGTAAGTGATCGTACAGAAACACTGTTACCCATAGTCGCTAAAGTCGGTGACTTTTCAAATAACACGCATTGCTTCAGTTTCGTTGAGATTCAGCTAAAGTTAATAGGGGTTGAAGAAAAAAAACCTCCAATCCTAAACGGATTCCGCATTTTAAATGGATCGTTTCTTGATCATCCCGACTATGATAAAACTAGTAAGGCTATGCGTCAGATCGTTCAAGCGGTTGCTGGGATACGCGATTTTGTGACGGACTGTATTGAAATGCACGACAAGCATCCAGAACTCGCACTCGACAAACTGTTGGTATACGCTGACTATAACCATGGCTTATCGAATAAATACAGCAACGATGTCGCAGAAAAAGTGACTAAAAAATCCGAAGAAGAGATGTACATTGAAAAGAAGACTTCGGGGCATGCATACAGTCGCAACTTGTATAACAGTATGATCGTTCTATTGAATGTTTATAAATAAATTGAATGCTTATTAAAGAAATAGTGAAAATCTTTCAGTTTAATGACGACCCTTGTTGTTGTAAACATGAGTTGGCTTTTAACAAATTTAGCTGCTAGTACTATACGAGTTAATGATTAAACACGAGAATCATTGCGGTTCCTTTAGCACCACACAGCTGCAATCAACTTGTATAACACTGTGATTGTTATAAACAAATTGAATGCTGTTTAAATAAATAGTGAACATCTTTCAATTTAATGACGACCCTTTTTTGTAAACATAAATTGCCTTTTAATGCTGTTTAATTAAATAGTGAAAATCTTTCAATTTAATGACGACCCTTTTTTTGTAAACATGAGTTGCCTTTTAACAAATTTAGCTGCTAGTACTATACGCATCAATGATCAAGTTGGATTTACAACACGAGAATTTACGAGAAGCGTTACGGTTCCTTTGGCACCGGATTATGCATCCTCTCTCTTTATTGTATTCGAATCGAAAGTTCGGTTACCAAATCGAAAACATGCTTATAGAAACCATTTTACATTGTATCGCACAACTACAAGTATTATAGTTGCACGTACGGAAACTACACAAAAGTTTGTGGATAATGACGCAGTTGTAAAGTTCGACAGGATCCGACCAAAACACGATTCTATGATGTCTCGAGCCCAATTGGTTGGAGGGCGAGTTAATGTTTCGTATGATATGATAGATTATGCTAACGATATGCCGGCCTCTGTTAAACGTGAAAATTTTGAGTTACTTTATACTGGCGAATGGTGGTATTTTGAAAAGGGGGCAGTTCTAAACGGTATGTCTAGATACCATAGTCAAACGCTTACACAGCATGTCTTAATTTATTACGAACTGCATCCAAAAATATTGCTCCCAATCATTAATGACCCACCAACTCAACAATTGCATACGGAAATGTCATCACTGATAAACAATAACAATACGACACATCAACAACAACCAATGGCAACAACGACCGCAGGCATAAATAATTCAGACAGAGAATTACTCTTTAATAGCATCAATCCGCAATATCAACCGCATAGAAACGCATCGTACTTAGAACAGCTGATAAGTAATATACAACAACGCGTGAGCCGTAGTCGAGATGCGATGGCAAATGATCCAACGACTGCTGCAGTAGCACCAGCTCTCGATCCCAACCTCGTAGGGTCAGTTCTGAATAATCCGCAACAAACTCTAATACAACACAATGACCAGGAACAAGTAAACAAACCATTAAATTCAGCTGTAGTTCCCTGTTTGTATTGGTTCGCTAGGCGTATCGAGGAGTTGGATAAAGCTGACATATCATATTTTCTTCCACAATAACAACGGAACGAAATAGTTTCGCCCACAATGGAATGAAAAACTCTAAAAGAATTACATTGTTTATTCAAATGTTTTTTTATTTACAATCAAGTAGGCCCTTTGAAAAGCAAGATCCAGAAATCTATCTGACATTGTTACAGTGTACGGGCGATTATTGCGCATGACATGAAACCGTATAATGTTGGAGACAGTTTGGAATACATTACTGTAATATTTGTATAAGTTAACATCAGATAAGCTGTCTTTGTTTAAACAAAATGTCGGCCTAAAGACCGTTTTGATGAAAGATTCCTCATTGGTATAGTAGACGACATGATGCGAGTTGCCAGCCAAAGCAGGATAATATCGTGTTAGATACGCCTTGTATTTAGCCGCAGGCGTACGCCCCATATATGTGGATCTTACATTAATGGGTTGAGACACTTCTTCACTCCACACAGATAAATCTAGTTTCTCTAGACGCGCATACGTTTCATTAAAGAATTTTTCAAACATTGTCAGAACATCATCATTGTTGCATATCCAGTTTTGAGCGAATACATACTCAACAAATCGCCTCCACGCCGGAGGTCCCTTGGCACGTTGTCCATATTTAATCTGACCATGTTCGATCTTGTAATAGGTTTTTTTGCGGACAAACATACACAATTCCACCCGTTTCATGGTCATTTCTGTAAATGGAAACTCTTTATTCAACTCAGGGGATAAATCATACTCCAGCTCGCGACAAGGATGCGTGATGAATAGGGAATCTGTATCTTTATTGTATACTTTATATCCCTTGCGTGTCACATACTGTGCGCTTTTTAATAGAAAGGTGCGTATCATAGTCGTGATTATAGCTGCATATTCAGGTTCCAGACAGCCGTATATACTACACACTATGCTCTTTCGCAGTTGGTAGGTGTTCTCTTCTTTTTCCGCTTCAAAAAGAGCACGTTCCTTGACGCATTCCAATACAGAAAGCGGATCTTCACATTCGGATATTAATAGATCAATATTCAATCTATAGTCCACGGAATCCCCTACACACACGTATCGATTTGAAAATTTGTATAGACCACCCTCTTCTTTGGCGGTCTCTGGAACCTGGCAATTCTTTGAACCGGTAGTTGAATCTGACACGCCCCCGAATCCGACGTTAATCCCCTCAACCGCTACTGAGGTTGAATAGGCACATCCGAATTCATCATCAGCATCGTCGTCATCATTATCTGCATCTAGCGCCACTGAAGTTGTGGCGACGCATCCAAATTCCTCGTCATCATTGTCATTAGCTTCTAGAGTCACCGAGCTTGGTGCCATGACGCATCCAAACTCGTCATCATCTTCATCTTTTGACACGCATCCAAAGTCCTCAAAGTTAGATTCTGAATTGTTATATGCTGTAGGTTCGGGTAAATCATCTTCTTGCTGTTGAACGCGCGCCTTTAGTATCGCACGTAAACCAGCAATATCTTCTTCCAGGACATCGATAACAGACTTGATGCGCTTACTACGTTGTTTTGCCTGTTCGCGTTCACTATTAAACTGGGCGACAATCTTGGGCAAGACTCCGCAGCGCCGTTTCAAATCGGTACCAAACGTTATGCGTATCAACACGACCGGCTGTGTGGCTCGTTTAATCAACTCCTCATCTGCGAACGGGAACTCGACACCACAATACATTCCATGTTCTACATACAGACTGTAAAGAATATTGGTTTCTGCTTGTGATTCACCTGAATGTGTCATATAGTCATAGGTGCGACACTGAGTACGCATGTCTACTGACATTCGATTGCCTGCCGTGAGCGCTAGCAATATATTAGCCGGTATAATCACACATGTCTCGTCTGAAATATTTGCCCGTTCAATTAACAGTGGGTACGCTATGCGGTAGTCGTAATTTTGAACATTTTCCACAGCGTAAGCACCTAAACAGAAATTAGCACCACCAGGAAATTTTTTTTTACCGATCTCCTCTTTGCTCCCATTATTCAACAACGTATCAAGCATAATTTCGTGTTCATAAGTATGTTGATCGCAAGGGACGAGTATAGGCAAGCGTGACGTTTTGAATTTTGTCAGGAAGTAACCGCTATCCAAACCTTTGGTCATACACTCGTTCCATAATTTGTAGCGCATTTTATTATAATTAACAGTAAGAGAACTTAGCGATATCCTGCATTCGTGAGCCCGACCGAACCAAAAGTCGATTGAATCGCATTTAACCAGAAGCTTGCTCACCAACAACGTATCGCAATTGTTATAGTGCAGAGTGTCCCTAAGCGAAGGGCACGTACGTATAGCTTCTGCCTGAGACGGCACTGTCTGAGTGCCGGCGATATTATGAAAAGTATACCGCAAAGCCAATGCGCTTACTCCAGTCTTGCTATCCTTTAATATTTGCTGAGACACGTAATCTAATGAGTACTTCTCAAAATTGTACTGAAGAATAACAATACGGAATAAATCTATGTGAATTTGGTTGCAACCATGAATATCCACAACGGTAAACGAACTGTTCCACCATATCGGCAAGTCCAAAGAAGGCGCACCGCACCAATAAGTATTTTATGTCATAGTTGAGGGAATTGTACCCAACCAGTAAATGGAGTTTGCCGTCTGACAATGTCAGCAGCTGCATGGTACGTACCAATAGGTCACGTTCATCATAATAAATCTCCAACACTGTCTCGTCAACTCCATCATATGCTGTAGGATAACCATCCCGTTCCACTAGCGCGCGTTTCAACTGTTCGGTGTCTCTGTTTTCTTCGCCAAGTGGCACATACGCTAGTGTATATAACACGTTGGTATGTGTGTGGTGTACGGATGTTGTAAAAATTATGTCGTCAACGTGGTCACCTCGAGGTACGCGGTGTGGGTCCAAGCTCACAGTTTCAATGTCAAAGCAGATGATCGGCACATGAGGTGGTTCCCTGCCGATCCAAGATTCCAAATTGGAGCCAAACCACCGCATCGTGACTCTCGGTGTAGTATAGCCACTCTCAGGCTGTCCCCTCACCAAAAGTTCGAAAGCGATCTGCTTCCCGGCGTCCCAAAAATAAGGAACGCACGCGTAGTGATAACTTTGATCCTCTTTGCTCAAAATACGGTGCAGATGATTGGCATCTTCAACACTGCGCGTGTCGATTTTCGCCAGATAACATGGAACACTGTCCAGACCGGGGTGACGAATCCATTCAGTTACGCGGTAATTGTTACAATGGTACTGCCATTGTGGATACACGTGCACCGTAGAGTACCCTCGTAACGTGCACACGTTGACTAAAACACTTTCTTGCAACTTATTTGTCAACACGAAAAGGCCTGGCTGTATATTAACATTGAGGTGGCAAGCGGTTCCATTCGTGTCGCAACCGAAACCTAACAAACCCTTTGCATTGTCCAGCCATTCATACACAAATACGTACGAGTCCGACTCTTGCGTGTTGTATCTAATTTTTTCCAATGACTCTTTTTCTAGTGTCCGTTGTGTGCAATAATAAACGTTTCGGTTCCTTGAACTCTGCTGCTGCATCTTCGTCTAAACGTAAATAGTTAAAGGTGCAGTCGACTACACGCAAGTGCCTCGTAAGATGTGCGTTAACAACAACAGGAAGCGAATTGTAGAATCGTTCGTAAACTCTTGTTCCCGGTTTGCGTTGGCTAATATCTCGTCGTACGGTGTTCCGGACATTTATAAGCATCCACCTTGTTAAATGATCCATTTACTACTGAGCAAAGGGGGCAGCTCTAACGTAGCTTTATAGTCAATGATGGTGTGTAAATATTGTGGTCCTCAGCACACAACAGATAGTACTATTCGCTGTTTTTACACAGCTTACGAAGACCTTTGTGGTAGACGTCGTATTTTACTAACAGATAAACAAAGATCAGCCATCTTATCCGCTAGCGCAACTAACCAGTTGCCGATACCAAAGTTTTTGGCTGATCAAACAAGCACGTGCGTATTGGCTGAGTTCTGCGTTCTTGGTTCTTTTCTTAGCGACTTCGCCAAAGAGCATCCGCTCTTTATTTATAATCGAGAAGAATTTATGCAGATAGAATCATTACTTTTCGCCCAACTATGAACGTGAATGAAATCACTTTTGGAAACTATACGTTTTTCAAAGACGCAGAAAGTTCAGGTTTATGGCTTACCAAGATGCAAGATTATACAATCATTACGAACGCTGATTTTTCTGAGTACGTCCATCTAGCGCCAACTAGTCTACGTGAAATGCTTCAAAATAGCTGGCAGTACGTGCTACACGTCGCCAACAATGTGAACCCGTCCGTAACGAGAAGTACGCTACAGTCAAGAGTGCTCGGTGGTCAGCTATTGGCCTATAGCTACACAGCTTGCAGTGTCGCAGGTAATCAATGTGTTTATTACGGCATGTTGACTACCAAAGAGGAAAACCTCAATTGCTCACACAGAACATGTAGAATCTCGTCTACACAAGTGTGGCCACGCAAGCTGTACGTCTACCTTCGTAAAGGCGCATTCTGCAATTGTTCAAAAGGCTGTTTTGCATGGGGCAGTCTTCGACGTACAGTCAAAGACTATAACAGTGGCGTGTACCGATACGCCTGTCTGAAGCGATACAGTGAAAACTTTTGGCGTAACATATACGTCATGATGGGTGAAAAAGATGAATATTCTTACGATGCAATAAAAGAAGGCGGAACCAGAGCGTGTCTAGTATGCGCGCAGTGCTTTGAATGTTCACAGAGGCCCGCTTATTGTCGCAAACATAAGACCTGCAAGCACGTGCCCAAAGTGCTATTTGGAGGTATGTCATCTGTCGTTGTGGGTAACGACAAACCGTACGCTCTGGGAACAGTGCGAGTAAAACAATGCAAAAAATTATCTACAAACCCCCACTCCATTTGATGAGTATAAAGGCGAGCTACACACGAGTTGAGGGTTCAGTTTTTAACCAAACCATGCAACGACAACATGTCTGGGAAATCGAGTTCATTAACGGAGACAGCGTTCGTCCTAACGATGTGCCAGAAGATCACGTTGTACTTTTTTTGCCAAAGTTTCATGTTGCTCCTATTGCGCAGCACAAGGAACGTCTGTACGGGGATCGCGCTGTCTACAACTATTGTGCCGTCTCTATTGAGTTGCTAAAGTGGGTAGTGCGATGTGTTGGTGTTGCCGAAACATCTGTCGACAACCAACGTAGGATCTGCAATAGTCTGTTGGAAAAGCTCAACGAAATGTACTATGGAACAAATATTCCTGTCGATATTTTTCACGCTTGTGTTAACTTAGCAAGTAAGATGTGTACTGATCACAATAATCCGGACCGTGTCGGACAACAGCCACACGAGTTGTCCGCCTTTCGCACGAAGGCTGGTGATCATCGTCTACTGAATGTGCCCATCTACAACTGCTCGAATGGTGGCGCGTTAGACTGTGAAGTCTCCTACTGTGCGTATGTCATTGGACTGTACATACGATTCTTGTTAATGGATATGAGCCATCCTTACGACAGCCCTCTGCAATTTGTCGCCATGGTATTGGCACTGGCCGTATTGTCTCGTTCCGCGCACCCATTGGAAGCTTGGTGCAGCGACGACCTACTGCTGGCCAACTATGCTGGTTTTTGTGTGGACATACTAACACGATCCCGATTTGTGGACCGCTGGACCAGTACAGTAGGCGACTTAACCGTGATGAACGTGGTCGCCGACTCTTGGTCAGCGTACGCGCAAGAATCTTTAGTAGGTTTACTGAGCAGCTACAAGAACGTTAAGACTCGCATTCAGATTCTATTGGCCAACGTAGAAACTACGGAAGCATATCCAGTGTGGGACGCCATCGACAGCAAAGAGTACTTGGAGATACTGCACTCTTGTGAAAAAGCTGGCGATGACTATGCCAATACGTTTTATGTGTTTGATATGAATTTCATAACGAACTTGTTGATTTTAAATGCTAATAAACGAAGTACATGAAAGAAAAAATAATTATAATTTTTATTTCTTTTGCAAATGAATCCTTATGGCCTGCTGTGAATGAATAGTCTGATTATTTTGTTTGTATTTTTGATTGTATTAGTTTGTATTTTATGTGATTATTAACATAACAATCAACTGATACGGTTGTCACGCCGCGACGGTACGACAGCCAGTAGTGAATTAAGCCGGCCGCTACCCCTCCCCACTCCTAAATCTAGTCTACTGCGCATCCATCTTTAACTCGCGGCCCTTGCTTGCAACTGATCTGCTGTAAATGCTAATAATAAACGAGTTCAGCATAAGTTCATGATGAAAATAACTATAGTTTTATTTCATTTGCAAAATAAACTCTATTTTGGCCTGTCATTAATTGATCTCTTATAGGTTTGTTTTATGATCATTTGCAAAATAAACTCTATTTTGGCCTGTCATTAATTGATCTCTTATAGGTTTGTTTTATGATGAAAAATTGTATTCATTTTGCAAAGAAATCCTTTATAGGTTCGTTGTACAAGAACAATCGAAACAAGACTACTGGCTTTTTATCCAAACCATTCTTTTTTACGTAACTAGAAAGGAGATAATCCAGCGGCTCTCTTATTTTTCCAGCGTGCGCTTCAATTAAAACGGCATAAATTTTAAGCAAGATTTTATTTTCAACTTTTAATGGCCCACTTTCGAGCTTCTCATTTTGTGCTAGTTCTGCTTTCGAAAATTGCCGATCAATAACACCTTGAAACATTAAGATAGTGTGCGATATACCATATAACTGACGATTTAACGTCTCTTTGTCGAGGGACGGGTAAATATGTTGTACAATTTCCAACATCCAACTTGGAGCGTAAGTAGCTTCTTTTTTGTTTGTCGACATAATCGCACCCAATGTAGAACGTGCATAAATGTTAATAATGTTAGTCAACAAATGGCTAAGTTTAAACGCAATATCTGCGTATTTATCAGTGTACCCCAACTGTCGTTCTAGTATGGCCACGTGGCGAGGGTAATTTACCCAATTCTGTTCAATTATTTTGTATAAAATCAACGGAGACGCCATGGTATAGTTACTATCTCACAAAAGAATGTATATCACGAGATGGTGGATGGGCGATTGGGGGGGGTGGGTAGCTTGTATAGACAACGTAATGATGCTGATCCGATGATCGCCACGCTCATCAATTGGTGACAAATGAAGAGTAACTAAAAACAATTTGTGAAGAAGTATGCAGCTGCAGCCACCTACTTTATCCTGTATAAATAGCGTGTTAGATAGCGAATGGCTGATGGATGATAATCACACTTGAAAATATGAGCAACATAAAAACATTTGCTTTCAGCATACTCACAACCGCACTAAAAACATTAATGAGTTTTGAAAATGAACAAGGTCAACTCTCATTTTGCAAACAAGTACTGATCGAGATTCAAAAAGCTACACTAAACACTGTGTATGATAATTCGCATTTTCAAGACTTTCAAGAACTGTATGAAACTTGCCAAGAAGCCTTGAAAGAAAAAAATCTCGAACATAATAAATCACAAGAAGCATTAAACGGAAAACACCAAGAACTCCATCACTTACAAGAAGAACACCAAAGACTAAAAAACTCCCTTGTTAAACAAACACAGAATGAACGCCAACAACTAGAAAATGAATTACAAAAACCACTCAATGAAAAATTTTCGAACGAACGCCAACAACTAGAAACCGAATTAAAGAAAACATACGACGAGCGGATACAAAACGAACGCCAACTTATGGAAACTGATTTGCAGAAAACCTTCGATGAGCGGATAAGTAACGAACAACAACGACTGGAAACTGAATTAAAGAAAACCTTTGACGAACGCCAACTCCTGCAAAAAACGTTCAACGAACAAATACAGAAGGAACGTCAAGAAATGCGGAAAACGTTCAATGGGCAACTAGAAGATGAACGCCAACAACTTCAGAAGGCTTTCAACGAACAAATACAGAAAGAACGTCAAGAAATACAGAAAACTGTCAATGGGCTAATAGAAAACGAACGAAAACAACTGCAGAAATCTTTAATCGAAGTAGATCAAACACAAAAAGAACGCCAACTGCTACATAAGACTTTGGACGAAAAACATCGAGAACACGACCGCATCCAAAATGAACGGCAACAGCTACAGAAAACATTAGACGAAACAAGTCGAGAACTTGGCCACACACAAAACGAACACCAACAACTAAAAGATAAATTGACAAAAACTTTGAAAAATATAAACCAGAAACACGATGAAAATTTGATTGATAAGGGCATAATTGAGTTAGTGGTGCCGAAATTTAAATTTGCAACTGAAACGTCAAAGCCTCAGTCGTTGAACAAAATTATTACAAGCATCAACAACGCGTTTGACCTCAATTACATCACTCAGCAGATTGCGACAAGAGCTACGAATTTACAGAACATTATTAAAAATTTGCAACACATTATTAATAGAGACGAAAATATCCAACAAGACGTTAAAATACAAGTAAATGATATAATAAAAAACAATGACATAACACCGTTGGCGTTAAAAGTAATGGAAAGCTTTCGTCACCGAGATGAAGTTATAACCATATACAAAACCTCATACACGAATATGCTAGAATATTACGCGCAGCTAACTAAAAACGAGATGCCTAAATCTTTGGAAAAAATTGAAATGTGGGATAAAGATCTCGTACGGCTCTTTGGGGAAATGGCAGTATTAACAATACGTACACGCAATTTATGTGAGCAAGTGGAAAAAACCATTCATAAACTAGAAAGCGCAAACGATATTGATGTGGTTAATTTTAGAGAGATGTATAAAGATTTTCTTATTAAATCTACGAAACATTACATGAGTATCAGCAGTATCGAATATCAACTGAACCAGATGCACGATAGATGCATACAACGACTAACATTCAACAACAAACAATATGTGGAAATAAAAACATTACAAACGCAAATTAGAATGTTAAACCGTAAAAGACAAAAGTTAATCAGCGAACGTAACGTCAGGCTAGCAGACGGCAACCCCATAGACAAGTTTTACGACATTCTCGTTAGATACATAGAAGCGATAGAAAACGAAAATGTACATTTTCAAGTCCAACTTCAGATAATGGGGGACGAACTAAAACGCCACCATATCGATATAAAAGAGAACTTCGATACTGAGACATATAATGAGATATTTCCAGAGCCGCCAAATAGTAGTATGGCTTTGAAAGATGAATTATCAGCGGCAATACGACACTACAACAGTCGAACTAAGAAGCTGCAATCACTACCAGCACTCGCTAAGCACATGAAATCTGCGAATATAATTAAAAAACCTGTTAAAAGGTTAATTAACAGCAAAACTACTTATCGACCAGCCCCACCAAAATCATTTACTATAGATACTGATGCATCATCTGTAAGTTCGAGTGAAACCGTAGATATTGACCATTCAACAACAATGGATAATGGTAATACTAAACAAACCAAACACAATACGAATCATCCAACTGCAATTGATAATGATGATATGAAAGAACCCGAACGCGTTGCGAACCGCTCGCTTACAATTGACAGCGGTAAGATTAAGCAACTCAAACGGAAAAGCCCAACGGACAAAGATTATGTTCCGGCATCAGCACGATTTCACGCGACAGACACAAGAAAAAAGAACAAAACCACAGACAGTGGCATCTCTACTGTTCAATACCAGTAGGGTGTGATATTATAGACCTTTCATCTTAAAAAGCATTTATTTTTCTTTCTTTCGTTGATGCTATACACATATAGACAGTGGCATCTCTACTGTAGGGTGTGAAATTATAGACTTTTCATCTTAAAACGCATTTATTTTTCTTTCTTTCATTGATGCCATACACATCAACATATTTCTAGCCGAATGCAATTTAGAATTACCATTTATCGATCTCGCACGTTGTTTAGGCTGCTTGCAGACACGACGCTGTTTTGCCGCTATCCGCCCTTCTTCACATTTTTGCAAGTTTTTCAGCGGCCCCTTCACCAGTATGAATACGTGGTTGAGCAACTGACAGAACGCGCACATGGAATTATTCCGCTCGCAGTACGAAAGGTAATGACGTTGTAAGTCAGGAGAACTGCTAATGAAATTTACCGGTTCAAGCCTACCTACCAACGCTTTATAAAACGGTTGGAATTGGTAATTTAAGAACACGGTTAACGCATTACTTCCAAATCCATGATAATAGACACGTTTCGGCTGATGTCGTATGATCATTTCCGAAATATTACTACGCACTCCATGTATAGCATAGTCAATGATGTGATTATTTTGCACTATAGCGGCCGCAAAATCTGTGTAATGGTAGGCCGGCAAGAATGTAACAGGTGGGACGTTTAAATTAGTGGCATAATTAGGCTTCAGAAAAGTCGGCACTGGTTTTGTTGGTCGACCACGCGATTGCTGTTTTTGGAACCAAACAGAAAACACGGCCACCTTTTGCCCACCACCAGCAATGTTGCTACCACCACCACCACTCGACGACAACTCTTCATTGTAAATGTCCGCATTTGGAAAGAGCGATTCCTCATATAACAAAGGCCGTTTCCATATGCATTCCGCCAATTCCGGAGAAATTCGCTGTCCATCATTTAAAACCAATATCTGTTGTCTTCCGTTTACATGCAGACTAACAATAATACACTGTAGTCCGACTTTATTGTTTTTGATAATATCCCGAACTTCATGCGATACGTCATATTGTGGTTGCATTGCTCCGATAATGACATCCACCCCATCTTCGTCTTCGTCTTCAACAAATGAGTTTTCCGATTTGCTGTCAATGCCCAAATTGTTCAAACGCGTATTTATAGTTTGTGTTGAATCGGCCGAGTTTAACGTTTGCGTTGAACCAATTGATAATGTATCGCTAAGTGTATCGTCTTTGTCTTGTCTCGTCGCCTCGTCTGCCTCAACAAGAGCGTACCAGTCCATCTTGACTATATACCGAGTGATAATGGGATGCCTAGTGTTTCAAAATAATCGCTGTATAAATAGCTATGGAGACGGCCACAGTAAAATACCTTACAGATCCTCTTGGCCTAGTGCAGGCTTCGCATATGTGTTTTGTGGTGAGCAGAAAAAAAGCTACACTTTCAAATATACAGAAACAAAAGCCAAAGCAGAAAATTGAGCCCGAACTAAACACGGAGAGAGTGGAAAAAGCAAATGAGTATTGCATAACCGGATTAGTTAGCGCACGCGAACGATTACCATCCGGACTCATGTTTGGGGAACGTAGGTACCTCCTGCCCGACTTTCTTCCCGAAAATTATTTACAACTTCCTATAAACAACTCAAGCTATAAAAAAACAAATAAAGCTCAAAAACTAGTTTTAAACACGACAACACCAAATCAGAACACTAACGATAAATCGAACTCAATTTATGAAAAGGTCGATGAACTATTGGGAAGAGGGGTCTACAATTTCTTCAACGATCCGACTTCGGGCATCAATGTCGTGAGCGGGCAGGGGAGCGCGGATCCATAGGTAGCGGCAGCGCTTCTAAATTAAGCTCGTTAAACGCTCGTTCAGCATTGGAAGTGGTTACTGCTGTGTAGTATTCTAACGTAGTGCGTAGCGACGCGTGTCCGTTCATTGCCTGCGCTTCCAAGTGGCCACCGCCAGCTGTCAATATGCTGCTAATGTACCTGCGGAACAGGTTAAAACCCAAAATTTCTGTGCCTTGGTAACCAACAACTGCAGCCATTTCTTTTAATTTTTTATGCATGTATGAAGAGGAAGAAATTAGCACATAACCCTTTCGGAAACGCTCTAAACGTTTATGAGTATCGCTGTTATTGGGACGTAAGGAAACCATAAACTCGATGGATCTATGCACTTCTTCACGTTTACGCTGTATACCTTTTATAATTAACACCAAAAGTCCACTATTCGTTATGTTCCGACCGACTCCAGTTTTTGTCTGTATATATACAGTCTCACCTGAGATGATTTTGTCAAGATGGGCCATGGTAAGGCTACTAAGTTCTCGTATGCGTAAACAGGTTGTAATCGTCAAAAGAACCGCAGAAGCTGCGTCATTTAAACCCAACTCATCGCTTTCCACTAGAGGGGTCGCTAACACTTTTCCAGCCTGGTCTACGATGCGGTCAATCAGTTTCATATACTCGCTGTTTTCAAGTCGCGCCTTTCTCGTCTGTCCTTGTTTCTTGAACCAATTCAGATTGAGTTTTATATTAAACATTCTCTGGATAGTTATAGCGATTTGACGTTTGTAACCTTCTGACAAAGTTTTATTGTTTATACCCACCAAGGAATCCAACAGTCTATAAGTTGCATTAGCATCACGAAACGTTTCAGCTGACAATTCGATATTATTTCGTTCTAACAAATTACAGTGAGCAATTATACTACTCAACGTGTTGCTCGCTAACAGCGACTTGTCAAAAGTGGCAAGTGCACCAAGCCTGACGAGCGCGTTAGAGTACTCACGCGTAGCTGTACGTTGCGGTTGCTCTTCAGATCCCATTTTGCTCATTCGAGATATCAAGATGTATGGTTTCTATATAATATGTATATATTGTTCCGACGGCATCTAAAACAGTAATGGCCACGGTTACGCTCGGTCTTAGGTTATCTTATGTGCAACTTGGAAATATACATTACAAACAAAACAACTTCCAATACAAATTTTTTATTATTCATTCACTATCATCATCGCTGTGAGAATACTGACGATGTCCCCACCATACGTTTTCGAGACAAGGCTTTTTAACATAACTACAACTCGCGTCACATTCGTTTGCCTTGCGCTTCGGTTGTTCTATGCGTTCTTCCGGCACCTCCTCTTCGCCACTCGCGATCTCTTCTTTCTCTTCAACGTAATCTGGATCTAATCTAAAATCAATAAAATCAGGGATAAGCTCTCGCATACGTGCCTCGATATCGTCTTTAGTTTTGAACACACTCGTTGCTTTGCCCAAGCTTCTATAAACATGAGTGGATGCATTTGCGAGCGTATGATCTGCTTTTTCATACAACTCGTTAATTGGAAACCGGCAGACAGCGGCAACAGGCACAACTGGTGTGTCGCCTCGTTTCCTGTTTCGTTCGACCAGTTCGTCCAGAAGGCGAATCATAAGCATAGTCAAACCGCGCACGACCGTAGATCTATCATAGGCATCAAAGAGCTTCAAATCCAAACACGCGCCTGGGTAAAGTGTGCGGTACATTTCGTTTTGCAATGCTGTGTAATACGACCACGCTGAACGTTCAACGTCTGTGTTGCTGCCTCGCTCAGTTCGCAGTTCGTCGCATCGTTCCACATTCGAATCGATCAGCACCACGCAATTAACAAACGATCGGAGACTGCGGTAGTAGTGGCTTGAAGCCAGCGTTTCAAACACTGTTCGAACCTCTAGCACAAACCTGGGGTAATTTTCGACAGGATCAACTGAAGCATGACCATACAATCGCTCGTATCGATTCATAACTCCCCATAAGACGCGCCATTCTATTGGATTAAAAAAACTACGGTCGTTGAACGCATAATCATCGCCTCTGTTTTGATTATTAATGCCGCTAGCAACATACCCCAACACCGACGGTAGATATGTATCTACGTTAGGTACGTTCACTTTATGTTGCACCTTGCCAATACGACGTCCGGTCTCTGCCAGTATGGAAGATTTGCAAGTTGCTGACGTCCCATCTAGACACAGCGTGCGTGTTGGTATGCGTGACGTGAACACACCGTGATCTAAATCCAGCATTGAATAAGCCAGATCGGCCACTGCTTGTGCAGAGTTCATTTCCAACACAACTTTTTGTTTTTTACATACGATCTTTCAAGCAGTCGTTCCGCTCACAGAATGACAACCGCTGTCTTCTGTATATATTATGTGTTTATAGTTTATGAATCAAATGGATGTATTTATAAACCTCAAACGATACTGTCCCGATGGCGTCTGGCGCTGTATTAAACTGCCATGTCCATCTGAAACTACTTATTGGAAATAAAAAATTTTGGAAAAATTCCTAACCAATCGGAAGTCAAGAATTGGGCCGGAAGTCTAGTTACGAGACGCCTCCTAACTATCGTCGTCTTTAGGCCTCCTCATCATAACTGTTTAGTGCCGGAATAGCGCGTGATGCTGGAAGGTTATCGCCGCTTTGGAGGTGTGTGTTATCTGGCATCTTCTTATCATGTGTTTCTCGTTCTCAAAAGAAAACTCACTGGTAAATATAAACGGACTGCCGTCTCATTCACAAGTATACGTAGTGAATCGGTATATGAGTCAGCAAGCTGTCGGATTATCACAACTCCCCGATTCTTCGTATGCACTCATTACTCCACACGTTCTCGGAAGTGACGGTTGGACGAGGAAAAATGGATACGGACTTGGAGATGATCGTATTCCAACTGAAAATAGCCAGGCTAGCACGAGTCGACTGGACTCTAGAGTCAGAGGAAAAACTTCAAGAAATGGCAGAACTAGCGCGTAAATCTGACAAATTAAAATTGGAGCTAAACTGTAAAGTGAGCAAAAATAAGAAATTTAGCGGGCATTGTGATAAGTGTATGCGGGTTAATCGTGACGTAAGGGTCGGACCTGATACCTGCGTCTGCATTAGTATAAAACATTATGAAACTTACTTTAAAATCTTATTAGAAAAGATAGGACCAAACCAGTGTGGAGAGGGAGTGTACAATAAGCTGTTGGGCGAACTGAAAGGGCCTTAAGAGCCATCAACCTTGTTGTTGCCAACTTTAGTGTAATTTATATTTATTCAAATTAAATGTACCACCTTTTACGTTTTGCTCCCCCCCCCCACGTTAGATATATAGCGTCTGTGTCTTTTTTCATAAAAAACTTCGTGTATCTTGAATGGGCTATCGACCATGCGTTTAAGCAATGATGACCTTAACAAATTAATCCGGCCGTTGCAATGGGAAATGCGAATGACGTCAGACGGTCGTCAGTTTTACACACCGAAAACAGATAGCGAGCGCCAATTGTTTTGGATTGATTTTGCGCGAAACATATTGGCCCCGAATCTGAAACGTCAAACGGCCATATTGCAAATTGATACACGTATCCAATTAACGTCACGACCAGTGATTTTGGAAAAAAATAGTGGCCATTTATGGCTACCCTCTGAAATAGAAGCGCTCATGCATTACGCCAGAGACGCACAAGCAGGACCACCTTTCCGTTTTACCTTTGGAGACTGCAGCAGTAAAAGCGCATTGACGTTGGGTATAATTATACTGGTTTTGTTGGGTCTTGTTTCTCTAAAATGACGGTTGTTGACGCTAGGCTCGAACGATTAACAAGAGATGCGGAAGAGATCACCTGCGTGCGGCGCATAGACGAAAAACTTATGAACGACTTGTTGAAGAAATTACCACCTGATGTAAATTTAGATAATTTGATACGTCACCCATTACCGGAACCATCTCGTGTTCGTGCTCGTCGATCCATAAAAGCAGCTGAACAAAATAAAAAAGAACTACCCAATTCTCTACAAAACATTATTCGAAATTTCGATCTATTGTCCGAGCCGGATACCGAGCGCCGGTTCCAACTCTTTGCTGGTTACTGTTTAATGGCCAACTATACTTACAGCACGGCTCGATATTACGCCAAGCTACTGCGTAGCCGAGGTTTATTTTCTAACGAGTCAGAGGAAAAACACGAAGCTCATCTACGTAACCAACTGCCGGATAAGGACGAGCCAGAAAAACAAACGACTTATCAAGGCGGTCGCAAGAGGCTGCAACCTTTGTATATGTCAAAATTGGTATTTGCTAATTCAGGCAAACCGCATACCAGGACCGTAGAGCCAAAGGATTTCGGTAAACTCGTGCGCCACCTGCAAGATAATTGGTCCGAGTACACTGCCCCTCTACTCCTAGCGGTCTTTACGGGCTTGCGCACTTTCGAAGTGCTGCAGACAAGCACCGAGCACCTGCTGCAGCTACAACGTGGCTCTATAGAAGTGAGTATAAGGCGCAAACAGACACTAGGTCGTAAAGCCGACCCAGTGTTTTGGCGTCCCGTCTATACGAATCGACTTGTGGGGTTGGTGCGTGATTTGTGCGATCTGTATGAGAATCGTGTAGAAGCCAGAACAAAACATGGCGTGGACAGTCTTCTGTTCCATATTACGCCACGCACATTGATAAATCGATTCAGGTTAGAATTCTTTCGCGCCAATAATTATCACCCACCGTTGGGTTTTGGTATACACTCATGCCGCAACATGATAGCCACGCTTATGACACAACAATCAGAAAACGTGTTGGCCGTACAAAAGTACTTGCAGCACAAAAAACTAAAAACCACCAGCGCATATATCAAGGCGGATTACAGATACTTGACCAAACGATTTGACGAATTGACCAGATATAAATTGGACGGCATACGTCGCACACTAGAGGGGGGGGCCGAAAATAAACATATTTAAACGTTTGGACATATAGAAAGATACACCCAGTCGACATGACAATATTGGCAATTACCGACAAATGCACTTGTCGGACCGAGTATGGTCAAAGCGATATGCTACTAGGCGAGTGTCGTTACGTGGCCGATAGAGACGCCATTGTGGTATGTGACCGTGAGGATGCTGGATGCCGACTCACTGGTCTGGACGAGGAACAACTTGTGAAAGTATTGACTGAACATTATTTGACTCAAGACTATGGCATAGATGAGATCCACTTGCCACTTATAACTGACAATCTATTTGACGAGGCACGTTTGCAAAAGATGATTACCGATAGCGCGCCAGCGGTCGATGGGAAACTGCGAATAATATATATCTAAAAGCGATGATTGTTATCAATTGGCCTTTTTAAATAAGGGGGTTGGTTGGTAAAATAATATATAAAGGCATAATCGCAGTTTTTAGAGAATATCCGCAGTAAAAGACAGATCGCGTGACAAGATTGCGGCCAACACCCACCCCCCCCCCCCAGCAGATGCGTGCAATTGTTAATTTCTCATACTCAACTGTTGTCGGCGCTTATCCTTGCTGCGTGTTTTTGCAGACTTCTCATAGATAGATGCTGGTCAAATAAATTGCCAACACTTGCGATGCAGTGTTGTGGTCGTAGTCGGAAACGAGTCACCTTCGATAAGACTGTCAAAGTTATCGAAATCGAACCGATCGAATCGCATGGAGCCTGTGTGGTGTACGCAACAGACTTGATTCGTTTTAGAGACAGAATTTTTAGTCTTGAAAAACTCTTGGCACCAATTTTACAAGACCGCTTGAAAATGAAGTAGATGGACCCGATATCTAATCCTTTAAACTGAGGGGAGATCAACCCGACTTCAAATCATAAAGCTGCATAATATGGCCCATGGAAACTCCATGCTCTTCGGCTTGGGAAATAGTCTGTCGGGGTGTTCGTTTAACAAAATGAAACCATCAGACACATTGGGATCATGAAAAAAAGACGACAATCAATTATTGCATTAATTTATATATTTTCAACACAAATAAATACGCATGTAACTATGTATTTAACATGACAAATTATAAATTCAGACACAGATACTGAGCATGCTTCGCATGTGCTTATATGCTTACATGGTAAGAAAACAATTTACAACTCTTCTTCCATACAGATTTTACATTTTATGTTTTCAATTTATACATATATGCTTACATGGTAAGAAAACAATTTGCAACTCTTCTTCTATACAGATTCTACATTTTATGTTTTCAATTTATACATTTTTCAACACAAATAAATACGCATGTAACTTTGTATTTTAAC
This sequence comes from Stictocephala bisonia, assembly GCA_035578905.1. NCBI lineage: Eukaryota > Metazoa > Arthropoda > Insecta > Hemiptera > Membracidae > Stictocephala > Stictocephala bisonia. Next base: position 138,055 of record JAQJVL010001491.1, on the reverse strand, counting down.
ACGACAAATTATACATTCAGACACAGATACTGAGCATGCTTCGCATGTGCTTATATGCTTACATGGTAAGAAAGCCATTTGCAACTGCTCATCCATACAGATCCTACATTTTATGTTTCCAGTTGTAGTGTCTCCTTCCATCAGTTCCGGCAGTTGTCTGTCTTGTTTCATTTTGCAATCACGTAGAAAATCACAGCCTTTTTCTCCAGATTGTTCAGAGACATGCCTGACCCAAGGATCGTCCGAGGTCGTATCCCATCGTTTAATTTCGGCGGCACATGAGAAACACTTCACTAAATCACTCTTCCCTGTATAAAAGAGACCAGCCGAGCTCATATTCATAGGCGATAGTCGATCGTTCTTCAATAACGCCAAAGGCCATTCTTTGTATGATTGAAAGCGCGCTGTCAAAGTGGCCATCTCATTGTGGACCGGTTGTATTTTATGAAGCGGCATGAATTGAGTTGCGGATGTTGCAGGTTGCCGCGTCTGTAGAAGTCGAATTGAAAGTTGTATCTGTCTAGGCACTGCAGTTTGGGAGTTGCTGTTGTTATTGTTGTTGTTGGCGTTCCTAAAACAGTTTGGTGACTGGCGTTCATGTCTTCGGAATAGGACTACGATGTCAGAACCATGAAGCTGTGCAGAACATCGCCTACAATTAAGAGTAACTGTTACGTTCGCTTGCATACTGCGCCAAAGCTGCACTATTTGGTAAAAAAAGGTCAATCTCAGCGTATGCTACGAATGAGTCCAGCTAGAAACAGAAGCAATAACAAGAATAAAAGTGTTAGTAAGATCACTCTTGAGACGGCCCCACTCGTACGCTCATAGTCTTCACGTGGCACATCGCCCACTGCAGGTATTGTAAACACAACTGGATGCTGTTGTCGCAACTCGACCTCTTCTCTGTAGATAGTGTAACGTTTTACTGGACATAGTGGTAAGGGTAAGCGTCTTATATAATAGTTGGTGGAGGAGATACGACAAAAAGGGCACTGGCCACCTACGGATTTGGCGCAATCCAAACAGATAGCGTGTTTTGTGGTGCTGCAACACTCCTCATACCAACCCAACGCATACTTATGCTCAAAGCATATTGGACACTTACGCAACCCTTTGAACAGATTAGCCAACATCAACATGTTTTAGTGTGATAGATACACCCCGTCTATCTGATGCTTTTATCGGGATTGGTAGAGGGGAGGGGGTGACTCGTCACCAATATTTATGTTCGATTTTAATGATTAAGCTTAGTGCCATGGATTGGTTGGTAAGAAACGGACACACTCAATACAATCATTTGCGAGATTTGGCTTTTCGGTCGACACATCGTATAGAGTTTCAGGACGACAACAATGACCGTTCAAACTGGCCTCTATTTCTCTCCTATAAATACAAACTGACGCCCTTACAGCAAATACTACAGATACGTGCCGATCAGTTGCAAGACCATTTTTTGAACACGCAAAATTTGTACGCATCGCGATGCAAGTGCATCGGCATGGTGCACCGGCATGATAGACGGTCATGTTATATAACGACTTTGCTCAAGTGTTCTCGTTGTGGTGCGCCTACCGAACTATTAACGACACGTGAAGAGCTACGTTTCCACGCCATGGACGTTTTGCGTACAAAAACATTGTCATCCTGTTGTAAACACGTGCATAAGCCGCCCTGTTACAATTGCACAAATTGTCGTCTTCTCTGGGACGCAACTGGAAAACAACGCAACTGTCTTGTCTCTGAGCCGATTGTTTGCGAACGCGTCTGTTCGATTATATGCCCGCGTTACAGTCAGCACACGTCGTCGTCACTGTTTACTAGCGCACTAGCAGGGCGTACGGACGATAAACGACTACTGTGGGAACACGTGTACGACGTGCGTCAGCCCGTCTTTTACCTTTGCGAGCTTCATGTCCACAGGCACCGATCATCCAAGACCGTTAATTGTTATATATCAGTTGACCGATGCTGTGGCAATGCGGTGAACGTGCGAGACTATACAAACAGTTTCGCCATAACGGCTCCAGCTGAATCGTTCATGCCGAACAGGATACCGGGGAAAAAATCACAAGACCTGCGCGGAAACTCACAGAAACGGGTAGTATTCAAAACGACACCCAAAGAAAAGGAGCGCACCGTCACGTACACGATATTTTACCCGTCGATATGGCGTGAACAGTCTTCAAATCACTTTTTTTCGCTCATCAGAGCGTTAGTGGCAGGTAAAGACCCTAAGATCGTGGCCGATCGCTACCGTCGCTTCGTCCAGTCCAATTTCAAAATTAACAATTTTGACCGTTATTGTAGCGGAAAGGAATCCATGTCGCGCACTTGCGTAACTGGCTTTGAGACTTTTGGTGCTTATCAGACGTCTGTTATTTCTTGTACACAAGAACGCGACTGCATACTCATGCCGCAGACGTTGTATGACCGTCTAGAATCGATTGGCTTCGATATGAGTGTGGGTTGCGTCAAGCGAGACCCCTCACTGACGCCGGGCTGCATGTTCTTACTGCGAGTTCTACGCAATACTGACCGGACTGTGCAGACACTTGTTATTCCATGTTCGCTGGCCCGACCACTACATCAAGATCAAGACGGTGATAAAAACACCGTTTATCTACGACTCAAGAAATCGCCTATCGGTGGATACGATTGTGAGAGTTCGTTTCTATATCAGGCGTCAACCTTAGAAATGCAGTTGGCTATGACGCGCACAGTGACTCTGATAGCGGCGCCCCGATATTCCATCAGTGAGACTAATTTGATAGTTATGCAGCGATACAGTGAAAAGTTTACATCCCAATATCCCGAATATTACGTTCGTGTGCGAGGTAAAAGCCCTACGTTTATGGCAGAAGCGGCCTGCGGCTACTTGCGCGAAGAGTACGTTCCGTTTGAGCTCGCCTTGCGGCTTCATAATTCGGATCCGATTAATAACACATACGTCACCGCCGACAATCTGATTAACATGCGTACTGACCCAGATCGCAGACTTTTATCTATTGTGGAATCGCATGCAAAAGGGGACGTCAGCCATTTAGATACTATGATGGCTAAAGTGCGTAAAACGACCCCATTAACGGAACAAAAGGACGACATGGTAGCCATGGTCAATAAATACACGCTTTCTAATAAACAGCTGGCTCGCGACGGACGAAAAACATTTACAGTTATATGTGCCGCACAAGATTTGATCTGTTTTATGGGCAATTTGTTTCTTAATAAACGCCATTATGCCGACTATGGTACACGATTCTCTAGTGCCGGAAGTTTCATGTTTAATGGCGCTTCGATGAAGCTTGCGCTTGAAGATTTGATTACCAACGCCGAAGCGCATGGATTTGGGTATATAGGCAGAGATGTCTAAACTTCCCGAGCCATTCCTGAAAGAAATGCTGCGAGTCACTTTTAGCGATTCAGCTGATAAAGATCTTGCTAGTAAAGTATGCGTGATAAAGAATTCAGACAAAAAATCTGTATTTTACATCCCCAAAGAGACTGCGCGTGTTGGATTAGTAATACCGGCATCAGTGGACGCGGCGAATGGTGGAAAGCTTAGACATTGCTGCAGTATAAATCTGGAAGTGGATTATATGCCTGCTGTACGCGCCTCGTTCTACTCCTACAACAGTGATCGGCAGCATTTGTTCTGCATCGATCAAGGCCTGTTGTCGGACAACAATAACCGTCTACGTGTGGGACTGAAAATGGTACACCAACCAGATTTGGACTTGAGCAGCAACATGAGCGAGTCGGACACTGAATCGGTTTCCACGGGCGTTGGTATAGATAGTGACGAAGACGAGGGTTATGAGCACGATTAGTGAAGTGATATCGAATTTTCAAGAAATCGATAGCGACAATGATGAGTTCACAGAAGATTCTGACAGTGACATACAAGGGAACATTCCAAGGGTCGTTCCTATACCAGGCACTATCTCTGTGTCACCCGCCACCGCCATCGATTACGACACTCCACCGACAAACGTTGTCTACTTTCTCAGACAGTATCTAAATATGTTATTTGGCAGTTTGCTGTACGAGATCTTGTACGGCGATGAACAACACCTCATTACTAACATGCACCCCTCTGTAGGCGTTTTTGACGAGGACGGACCGCTACGCGCTATACCAAACGTTGTCGGTGAGATACTCGAGTATAATAATGTTTATTTTGAACGAATTGATATGATCCAATCACAAGATCCTTACATACCAGAGCCTATTTGGTATACGGTGAATTTGCGAGACAACAGTTTACGCTTACACTTGAACCGCACGTTCTATAAACGCTACTGTAGTAAGGCGCCCAATTACCGCCCCGTCACAATAATCCCTTGCCGAATTCCATTGGACGAGTTGGATCCGTCACGTCCGACAGAAGAGTTGCCACAAATCGATAGGGCCGTCGTATTTTGTGCCGTACTTTGCGACCACGTGGCGCAGCACGTATTATCACATATACACGAACTGACGAAGAATCGCGACAGCGGTTCAAGTAAAGAGATTAGTAGCGAGGAAGATCTCATGCTGCACGCACACTATGTGGACACCGGTCGAGGAAGCACGCTTCATTCCATGTTTCACATTACGGCTATCGCCGGTCAACCAATCAAGCCTAAAAATAATATCGTGAACGTGACGCTATTGAACTCAGCTATGTCGCACGGTAACGACGTAGAATTAGGTGGCAACATCATAGATAGGCTATTCAACCGATAATAACTGCATCTGAAGATCAGACGAAAACAGATAGTATGGACGATTTGACTGATGAAGAGCCATGCTTTGTGCGCGAAGGGCAGTACGAAACAGGACGACTTCAAACCAAACAACTGGTGTATAGTAACATCAAAAAATTAAATAAGAAACTCAAAAAGTGGGATTCTATCGGGTTCTACGTGTACTTTGATTTAAACAGATGTGTTACATGGTTTGAACTAATACCGTTTCTGACTTTGTTTGAATTTAAAGATAAAACAAAGGTAGTGAAAATGTTCCCTCCTGATTGGTTCCGTAAAGTTGGATCTTTTAACGATTGCGATTTTGAAAACCTTATCAAGTCGGGTACTCTAGATGGTGACACCGTCTTTGCCAGATCGTTCGCCATAAATGCAATTGTTTCGCTAATTCAATCTGACCACATACACACATTACACGCAAAAGTGCAGGAATACATATTTGGCCCTTGTGAAGATAAGTTTAGCGAACTGAACAACAACGCGCGCAACATGTTATTGGCGATGGTGGAGGAAAATAAACGAGAAACAGAGAAAAATACCGCACAGCTGGAATCACTTAGGGCCGGACTCCAAGAGATAGCAATCACCAACAAGCGCGTCTGTTCTTTGTTGCAAAATTAATTTATGAAGCTTAGCAATAAAAATATAAATTTTAGTTATATTATAACAATAAAAATCGAAATTCTAAATTATGTTATCTTATTTATATTTTTTGACTCCTACATGTCTTTTGACTCCCCCCCCCTTCCCTTACAAAATCAAACAAACAATCAAAACTAATACACACATTTACACGCAAACGCAAAAGTGCATCGGGTCTTATGCGGATAGCCAGGAAATGTCATCCGTTTTCCGTTGGTCTCAACACATCCCACGCTACTCTGCTTGAGCATTTGTTAGGACCACTAACACACTTGGTTAATATTTCATTTCACTCTGGGACTTTTCCCGAGCCCCTCAAAACTGCAAAAGTTATCCCAGTCTTGTTTTAGAAATTTTAGAAACGTGCTTGTTCTTCAGGACTAAATGCCAACATGTAAGAGGTAGCGACCTACGCTCAAGAGACAGGGAGGAGGACTACCGAACTGGGAGACACAGAACGGTGGTCCATGAACGACTGCCTTCCCAGGCGGGGGTTCGTTTTGTCAACAGGTTGCCTAACGCAATCAAAAGTGCCACAATGCCCAAAACTCGTCTGAAAACGTTTCTGATTGATAACGCTTTCTACAGTACCGACGAGCCCATGGTACATGAGTGGGGGGGGGGGATCTAATTGGCTGACTGACTAGTGGCTAGACTGGTATACTTCGAATAAAAGGAAGCCTGTATGACAAATAAATTGTGTGTTTGAATGAGATTTTCATGTTAGTACGAATGGAAATTGTAGCTCTAAAAATTAACTATGACGATTGCCATACAACTATATATTGTTTTACGAAATAAACCCATTTATTTATTTATTATTATTTATGCTAGCTTCCAGACTCGAGTTGGGCGCCACCTCGAACCCTAGCGTCTCGGTAATAATAATAATTCATTTATTTGCCGTCAATTTGTTTACAATTGTGGACAATGTCAAATCATCTTAATTTTAAACTAAACTAAGTTTAAACATTTGTTCAACATTAAAAAAAACAAAATAGATAAATGAAATACAATATAGATTTTTAATAATGTCTTATGACGTAATAAAAGGTTAGAAGTCAATGTGGTTCAGAGTAAAAAAATCATCTACAGAATAGAAGGGGTTTTCCAGGAGCCATATGTAAAACTTGGTTAAAAATTGTTTTTGACTGTACTTCAAAACTAAATGGGAAAGGAAATTGTATACTTTCAAGCATAATACCACATTGCTATCAAGAGACTTCGTCAATCTAGAAAAGTGTATTGATGTGTTCAGTTTCTGTCTGGTGTTGTGAGAATGATTTTTGTAATTAAAATGTAGAAAATGAGGATTTTGAAAAACACAGGAAATGAGATCGAATAGGTATAAGTTAATAATAGTTGGAATTTTCAAATACTGGAAAAGGGGTTTGCAATGTTCAAATAAACTTGATTCTGAAACTACTCTAATTGCTTTTTTTTGGATAACTAATATTTCCTTAATTCGTTTTGAATTCCCCCAGAAAATCGGACCATATCTAAAAATAGATTGGAAATAAGCGTAATATGCTATTTTTACATAATTTATGGCAACACAAGATGTTAAACGCCTTAAGAGTTAAATTACTCTTGACAGCCTATTGGATATATGCTCTATATGTTCATTCCAATTTAGATTCTGGTCAATGAAAACACCCAAAAACGTAACACTAGATGAGAAGGTGTTGAGGCAATTATAATTGACCGAACCTGATCTCACGCTAAACAATATATCATTATTTAGAAGAAACCCATTGGCCTGGAACCATTTTTTGAACCATTTTTTTTTTTACCCTGCCCTGCATTTATATATTGGAAACAATCACTTACTGCATGACCAAATGCACTCTAACTAGAGGCACCGACATACACGGACACAACACCAGAGGCAGGGAAACCTACCGAACTGGGCAACACAGGACGGTGGTTTTCGAACATCTTCCTTCTCAGGCCGGTGTTCGATTAATCAACAGTCTACCCAATGAATTCAAATGTGCACAGGTGCCCAAGGCATTGAAGGCTCGTCTTAAAAACGTACTTATATCAAACGCTTTCTACAGCGTGGACGAGTTCCTTGCACATAACTGGGAGACCTAGTAATGCCAAATGACCCTCAAATATTGGCATGGCACAGGGAGGTGGAGTGGCCGCTATCTATTTATTTAGTTATGTATTTATTTATTTTAGTTTTAATATTTTAACCCAGTTTAAATGAGAGCGTGAATGTAAGACAGTTTGTATGTTTGTATGAACCTATTTATTTAGTTATATATTTATTATTTAGTTTCAGAATTTTAGTCTAGTATAAATGAGAGAGTGAATGTAAGACATCTTGTATGTTTGTATGCACCGTTTTTAAGATTGTATGTATAGGATAGGTTATTTTTATTATTAATATTGACTATTGCGATGCAATTCATGTAATTGTCTTCATGCAATAAAACATTTGAATTTGAATTTGAATGAATTTGAATTTGGATGCATTCATAATAGTGTTTTCAGATAGTAATTTAATTTCTTCTATGTCTTTACCAATGTTGACAAATGTTGTGTCGTCAGCGTACAATATAGTAGAGGATGCAGACAAACATTGAGGGAGGTCATTTATGCATATTAAAAATTTAAAAAAACGGACCCTTGGGGAATTCCACAATGTAAAGAGACTTCATTCGACCATTGGCCATTTTATAAAAGTTTTTTGTTTGCGATTTGTAAAATATGCGAGGGCAAGATTTTTATTTTCAAACGTTTGAATAATAGTTCTAATAAGACTGTCAATTGCATTTGATGTAGATTTGCGTGATGTGCTTAAAAATTGGTTTGTTTCAAAGAATTCATTAATCTGGTCAAAAAGCTAAAATTTCAATTAATTTGGATAAGATTGGAATAATTGATATCGGGCGATAGCTGTCTAGCTTATCTTTTGGCCCTTTTTATATACCGGGCACACTCTAGAGATTTTTAGTGGATCAGGAAAAACTCCTTCCTTCAGACATAGATTTATGCAGAAAGTAAGGGGATTGACAAAACTTGGGAGAATGAATTTAATGAGATTATTTGACATGCAGTATATGTCACTGCTGTCCGAAAAACTGAGGCGTTTACTAGCTGAAAGCGCGTCATCTGGAGTAATGACAGTCCAACTAAAGGCAACTGGAGTTACGTCAGAGCGATTTAGAAAGACACAACAGTTATCAACATTAGATTTAAAATTATTCATTTTGTTTTTTAATTCGGTGACAGACTCAATACAGAAATCATTATACTCATTAGGCGTGAAACATATTTGATCTTGTTTTAATGTTCCCTGATTGCTCCTGATAACGTTCCAAGAAGCTTTACATTTATTTTTGCTGCGCTCAATGTATTTTATATTTTGAGAAATCTTTGCTTCCTTAATGGATTTTCTGTACTGTTTTTTTAGGGTAGCAAAGCTGTGCTTGACAGCCTTATTATCGGTGCTTTTTGCCACACCATGTAGAAAAAACAGCCTGTCTCTCATCTTTAGTAGATCTGGTGAAAACCAGTTAGGACGCGGCTTAGCAGGTTTATATGACTTAAGTAACTTTATTTTTTTATTAAAGTTGGTGTTATTTAAAATTAAAGAGAAAAGGTGTTGAAAATTACAGCTCCCAGTCGTAAGAGTGTAAATGGAGTGATATATCGTTATAAACCGATTTTGGAATAATGAATGTAGATTTATTGGCAGAGAATGTGGACGTTTTAGGTGTTTGCTTGTTGTTAGCGTGGAAGCCTAGAAGAATACCATCATGATCTGAATAAGGAAATGGAATAATTTTGCATGTATTGGCAGAGAATGTGGACGTTTTAGGTGTTTGCTTGTTGCTAGCGTGGAAGCCTGGAAGAATACCATCATGATCTGAATAAGGAAATGGAATAATTTTGCATGATGTTTTATTGACTGGACTGTTAATAAATACGTTGTCGAGGCAGTTATAGCCTCTTGTCGCAGCCTTATTAAGGCAATAAAAATTATGCTGCCTCAATATATTTTTGAAGATAGTTACGGTTTTTTTGTATTTACATCAAATTTTGAGTTAATATCACCCCCTACAATAATAGTGTAGCTGGACCAGGAGCCCAAAAACTCAAGAAGGTTGTCAAGTGTTTTAATAAACTCATACGCATCACCCGAGGTAGAGTGGTATAAAGAAACAGCTATAAGTTTTATTAGAAGGTATTGGTGAAATTAACTATGGTATGTGATAATCCTGTAATTGTTTATAGCATTATAATAATATAAACATTTTATATTCTGTAGAAAGTACTATTAAATAACGTTTATTACGTGAAATAGCCGTTTTTATCCATAATTATATCACTAAATATATATATATATATATATATATATATATATATATATATATATATATATCTACAACTTCATATGGGCGAAATCAGCTGGTTTGTTTATTCCATTAAATACTGGTAACTAAATCCACCAATTATTTAGAAGCATTCAGCTGAATAGTTAAGCAAGTTATTAAACACATATCAGCTGGAATTTTAATTATGGGAATTAGAACAGTATTTTTGTGTTTATTTTTGCAATTTCGCCAATGTGACGTCATTGGATATATGCGTGATACCTACCGTCTTCTGTGGTTTATAATAACAAATGTTAGTGTCTGTTTACTGCAACAGATGTTTTGACAAATCATCAATATTTTCAAAGAATTTATATTTGACAACATTTCTGGGCGAGAAGTGAGCGGGGGCCTTCACATGTCACATCTATATCGGACTATTTTAGTGCGGTTTGCACTAATTAGAAATGCAATGATGATATAACTGTTCTTCGTTTTAATGCTCAGAGTATGAACAATGAAGTTGATATCATTTTGCAATGATTACTCATCAGACTCCTATTCAGTAAAGGTCTCTTGGATCGAAAAAGGCACCTGACGTAGTCTTTCATCTATAAAATCATTAGAATACAAGCTACCTTTTGTTCGTCTACGTAATAAATAATGTTACTAATAAATCTGCTAGTCATTACAAATATTTTATAGAATACTATTGCGTGTAAGGTATATTCAAAAAGGTACTCAAAAATTCAACTTAAATTGTTTTTATTACATCAATTACTACATTTGTACGTATAATTTTAATATACAGCATCAATATGATATTATTAACAAGGTACGTGAAGATTTTTAAAATGTACAACTTTTTTAGAGCTGGATATTCCACACATATAACATTTATTGGGCCTAGGAATTGAATTCTTTGATAAGTAGTAACCGGTATACTTATAGATTTGTTCCTGTTTATTAATATTAGTGCGTTGCAAAGGCGATGATTCCTTTTTCAAATATACAGATACTAGCGCTTTCCTTTGTCTTGGCTGTGAGCCGACTACGCCTCGTTGTGGTGGATTGTCAGCAATCGTCCGACTGCACCCATCTGGTACAAAAAATGCATACACTTAATACAAAAAACACATTCCAAAATCAAATAGTAGAAAGACAAAAATTATATTCTTCTCGATAACCGAAAATGGAAGAAAAACTAAAAAATGAACTAAACTTCAAGAGAAGTTAAAATTTTGAAAACACTCTAAAACAGAAATATAAAATGCATTAGAAGTTTAAAAAATTCTAAAGATGAGTTTCAGAAATTCACTTGTATAAAAAAACTGTATGTACTTAATGAAAAACAAAAAAACACCCAAACAACTGATCGGGTGAAAATTCTATTCTTGGCAACTGAAAAATGAACAAAATCAACTAAACTTCCTCAGAAGTCTTAAATTTTGAAAGCGTTGACGTAGAAACATGAATATAAGATAAATTAAAAATTAAAAAAATACGAAAGTTGAACTTTAAATTTTTTTGTATTTACCCCCCTCTGTATCAAATCCATACCCCCCTCCCTTAAAAATGATGGTTATATATTGATGATTTTAAGTTGTTTTTTTTTCATTTTTATGCATCATTAATTACTAGTAAGTGTAGTTTTTTCGTTGCATTTTAATAGGGAATAGATTTTACATTATAAACATAACTTATATGCATGCAACATTTGCAGAAGTTAGTATGATTGTTGATGAAAGTAGCCCGCCTCAAGCCACATTATGTTCTATTATAGTATAATGTTGTATATTTAATATTTATATATAATTATAAATAATTTTTATATTGTTTTGTTATAGTTATTATTGGACCTCGATGTTAAGCTTTTGACTTACCGAGGCCAAAACAATATGTGCTTTAGACATATGAATTGTAACTTATACAAAATATAAATTACAAACTAGTAGGCGTTATTTATTATCTTTCATTTATTTTTAGGTAAGAAGAGTCACAGCATACTTACAATGTTCTCCCATTATTCTGCGAATTGGGCTAACTATTGATGGAGGCATTGCGTACACAGCTCTAATCTCCGGCAAGCTTTGATTGAAGTCAATAGGTAAGTCTCTTTCTGAAACTAAAAAAAAATTTTATATTGCTAAATGACCAAATACACACTGCATTCATTACTGCAGTGTAGTATTATGGTTCTACTTGTTATCAAGCGATCTTTTAGGAACCGTTATGAGATTAGAATGCGGTCAAGACTTCACATATAACATAAAAGATATATTAAAAACCTCTATAGGGTTCCCTTTAAAAATTTTGAACTTTAAATTTCACATAAAAAGATCGCTTTTTGAATGATATTAAAAATTATTACAAAAATTGTATTAAAAATAAATTAAAAATGAATTTTTTTAAATGTTGAATTTCGGCTCTTTATTATACAAATTCGGAGATATAACGTAATTTTTATAACAATACATTATTATAATTTAGAATTCCACGCCGAGTTCAAAAGCTGCATTCGTTTTGCTGAAAGATTGGTAATAAAGCTAATAAATTAATATAATATTAGTATACTAAAGTAGCAGTATGTTAGCTTTAAAGGGCGCCGTCTCATTTGTTATGCGTCTTATCATTATCTCGCCCTGAATCTAAATTTTCAATCAAGCAAAAATTAGTATAATGATACCACTTACGAGGCTCAGGCATCACTGTTCTAGTATGTGATGGTGTGCCACTTGGAGAACGTATACACTGTATACGTTTCTTTGGTTGCATCTGTATAGGACTCCCTTCTCCATCAGACGAAGAGCTCCCTTCTGATAAAGAAGACGATTTTTCTTGTAGTTCGGGTTCAAAATTGGGGTCGCAATCTTCATCTTCATCCCACCCTTCAATGAATATCATCCCTTTATACAGAACATCGTCTTTAATGTCTTCAATGTGGTCCATTATGCACTCTTCTAGAATTTCGCTAGTATCTTTGTCTAGGACGAGGAAGTTATTATCACTTCTTAATGACCCATGTGCACGTCTGTGTAACTTGTAAAGACTGACGGCTACAAATTTAGTAAAATTGTTCACCAAACAGAACGTTTAAGCTGAAAATACGCTGGTTGGCGCAGGTTTGAATCTTCTATAAGATTCCAATTTTAGCTGAACACCCCGGGTCATTTAAGTTATATACAACCCTTGTGGTTGTGGCACTCTTTGATAACTCATTTTCACTAATGAAACACCTAGTATTATTCTGAACACCAACTTCTTGAGTTTTTATTGGTTTAAATAACAACGGATGCCTATACCTTCCAGATACTCGACTGCGTAACTGCGTTTCCAACAAGTCTTTGTAGCCCGATAGGGCCATTATGTTTATAGCTTTTAAACAAATCGCACATACCGCCATCACTACAGACACAGATTTAGACCGAGCATTGGCACAAGGTACGTGAACATTTTCAAAATGTACAACTTTTTTAGAGCTGGATATTCCACACATATAACATTTATTGGGCCTAGGAATTGAATTCTTTGATAAGTAGTAGCCGGTATACTTATAGATTTGTTCCTGTTCATTAATATTAGTGCGTTGCAAAGGCGATGATTCCCTTTTCAAATATACAGATACTAGCGCTTTCCTTTGTCTTGCCTGTGATCCGACTACGCCTCGTTGTGGTGGGTTGTCAGCAATCGTCCGACTGCACCCATCTGGTACAAAAAATGCATACACTTAATACAAAAAACACATTCCAAAATCAAATAGTAGAAAGACAAAAATTATATTCTTCTCGATAACTGAAAATGGAAGAAAAACTAAAAATTGAACTAAACTTCAAGAGAAGTTAAAATTTTGAAAACACTCTAAAACAGAAATATAAAATGCATTAGAAGTTTAAAAAATTCTAAAGATGAGTTTCAGAAATTCACTTGTATAAAAAAAACTGTATGTACTTAATGAAAAACAAAAAAACACCCAAACAACTGATCGGGTGAAAATTCTATTCTTGGCAACTGAAAAATGAACAAAATCAACTAAACTTCCTCAGAAGTCTTAAATTTTGAAAGCGTTGACGTAGAAACATGAATATAAGATAAATTAAAAATTAAAAAAATACGAAAGTTGAACTTTAAATTTTTTTGTATTTACCCCCCTCTGTATCAAATCCATACCCCCCTCCCTTAAAAATGATGGTTATATATTGATGATTTTAAGTTGTTTTTTTTTCATTTTTATGCATCATTAATTACTAGTAAGTGTAGTTTTTTCGTTGCATTTTAATAGGGAATAGATTTTACATTATAAACATAACTTATATGCATGCAACATTTGCAGAAGTTAGTATGATTGTTGATGAAAGTAGCCCGCCTCAAGCCACATTATGTTCTATTATAGTATAATGTTGTATATTTAATATTTATATATAATTATAAATAATTTTTATATTGTTTTGTTATAGTTATTATTGGACCTCGATGTTAAGCTTTTGACTTACCGAGGCCAAAACAATATGTGCTTTAGACATATGAATTGTAACTTATACAAAATATAAATTACAAACTAGTAGGCGTTATTTATTATCTTTCATTTATTTTTAGGTAAGAAGAGTCACAGCATACTTACAATGTTCTCCCATTATGCTGCGAATTGGGCTAACTATTGATGGAGGCATTGCGTACACAGCTCTAATCTCCGGCAAGCTCTGATTGAAGTCAATAGGTAAGTCTCTTTCTGAAACTAAAAAAAAAATTTTATATTGCTAAATGACCAAATACACACTGCATTCATTACTGCAGTGTAGTATTATGGTTCTACTTGTTATCAAGCGATCTTTTAGGAACCGTTATGAGATTAGAATGCGGTCAAGACTTCACATATAACATAAAAGATATATTAAAAACCTCTATAGGGTTCCCTTTAAAAATTTTGAACTTTAAATTTCACATAAAAAGATCGCTTTTTGAATGATATTAAAAATTATTACAAAAATTGTATTAAAAATAAATTAAAAATGAATTTTTTTAAATGTTGAATTTCGACTCTTTATTATACAAATTCGGAGATATAACGTAATTTTTATAACAATACATTATTATAATTTAGAATTCCACGCCGAGTTCAAAAGCTGCATTCGTTTTGCTGAAAGATTGGTAATAAAGCTAATAAATTAATATAATATTAGTATACTAAAGTAGCAGTATGTTAGCTTTAAACTCAAAGATCGCAAGATTGAAACTCAAAGATAGCAAGATTGAAACTCAAAGATCGCATGATTGAAACTCAAAGATCGCAAGGGCGCCGTCTCATTTGTTATGCGTCTTATCATTATCTCGCCCTGAATCTAACTTTTAAATTAAGTAAAATTTAGCATAATGATATCACTTACGAGGCTCAGGCATCACTGTTCTAGTATGTGATGGTGTGCCACTTGGAGAACGTATACACTGTATACGTTTCTTTGGTTGCATCTGTATAGGACTCCCTTCTCCATCAGACGAAGAGCTCCCTTCTGATAAAGAAGACGATCTTTCTTGTGGTTCGGGTTCAAAATTAGGGTCGCAATCTTCATCTTCATCCCACCCTTCAATGAATATCATCCCTTTATACCGAACATCTTCTGTAATGTCTTCAATGTGGTCCATTATGCACTCTTCTAGAATTTCGCTAGTATCTTTGTCTAGGACGAGGTAGTTATTACTTCTTAATGACCCATGTGCACGTCTGTGTAACTTGTAAAGACAGACGGCTACAAATTTAGTAAAATAAATCATGGCTTGTTCACCCAACATAACTTTAAAGTCGGAGTATCGAGCCAGCCTTATTATTAAATATCTCCTTAGCTCCCGACTGTTAAATTCTCTCACATAGTCATGACCAATGTTTTCATCGTATGAGTCAAAATCGATGTCATTAACGATATGATTATTGTGTGTGTAAAATGCCATAAGATTGGAAGTGGTTAGTTGCGGGGCATCGCCCATTGAATCACTTATTCTATAGGCAAAATAGTAGAAAACTAACATTTCTACCACCTGTCTAACAAGACAGTTAATTTTATTCAATAATGAATCTGAAATTTCTGTTTCTCCATTTAGATTTAATAGTTTTCTAAACCCATTAGCTGAAAATACAACTGGCAATTCACTTTGGGCTTTCGTCTCCAGTGCGATTGCTTTTAATTTGTGTGTTAAAAACTCCGAAGCAGTTGCTAAATGTTCTAGGGTATGATGACATGTATAGTGATGCAGCTCGGCAGCCTTCATTGCCATACCAAGAAGAGTTAAGCATTTGTCGATTCCATCAAAGGTTTTGCTATATGCAAAACTTGTATTGTTTTCCTTAAGACTGTTTTTTTCTTCCAAAAGGCACATACGTACGTTGTAATATTCTGTTTTTAACAAAACCACCACGCTTTTATCCACTGTCGTTTTTTGTTGTTTCTTTAGATCGGCTAAGTAAATCAATTGTTTGGCAAAAGATTTTAGTGCACTTTTGTTGATATATAACAAATTATAAGCCAAAGCTGTAAGTACTCTTCTAAAATGACTCCAATTTTTGTCACAATCGAATCTATCAATGTCTGTTGTTGAGATTATATGGTAGTGGTACGTGATTAATTCCAATTCACCCATATAAAACAAAACCCTTTCTTCTTCAGGGAGTGTGTGTGCGTGTACGTTATCCTTTACATTGCTATAATATTTTTTCGTAAACTCTTCTAAAGGTTTAGGTACGATCCCTGTTGCTAAGATGTAATCATTGGCCAATGCGAGCCCGTATCGTAGACCTCGATAAGATAATGATTTGTAAGCGCATCCAGTCATGTTATAAGATATACGTACATTTTTGTTCGTTTCATCAGGGAACATATCGTGCTGTTCGGTAATCAATCTTAAATAATTTCCAATGTCACCAGACGTAGCAACTGCGTCCTTACTAACAATATCACGGATATTGACATATTCTTTTTTATGAATTATTGTGGATGGGTAATAGATTGCATTGTCACGATCGCGATACATGATTTTTTTTGTTAGCCGTACATTACTATATTTTTTGGTACGGTTATTTATCTTGTGTTGCTTGAATTTAATTGTCTTATTATGGGCAAACTCCAACGTTCGCTCACAGCGTTCGTACACTTGTTTGTCTATGCCAGCTATTTTATATTAACAGCATTTCCTCAATTTCAGTTTTAAATAATCTCGCCTTGCGCGTTCGGTAGAAAATCTGTAACCCTGATTGTTGATTTTGCGAAATAATGTTTTATTGGGTCTTGTTTTATTTCCATTTCTGCTACTTTCACCACTGTCACTGCCGTCATCGCTCTCGGTACTACTCTCACTGCTTTCACTAGTACTGTCGCTGCTGTCACTACTGCGATCGCTACTACTGTATCTTCTAAATCTTTTGCGTTTAGAATTAATATTACTCCTGCTTCCAGATCTTTTAAATGAGTTGTATGGTTTTCGTAGCGTACGTACAACAGGTTGTGGTGTATTTGAATTTGTCAATTCCTTCAAACTAGCATTTTTGAGATTGGTCACACTGGTGGACGCAGGTTGGAACTGTGACCCGCTGGTGGGCGTGGGTTGAAACTTTGACGCGCTGGCGGCCGTAGGTTGGAGCTGTGACGACCCGCTTGCGGGTGCAGGTTGAAACTCTGGCCCGCTGGCGGCCGCAGGTTTGAGCCGTGAGGCGATTGTTGGTGCAGGTTGGCCGCTTGCGAGTGCAGGTTGGAACTGTGACCCGCTGGTGGGCGTGGGTTGAAACTTTGACGCGCTGGCGGCCGTAGGTTGGAGCTGTGACGACCCGCTTGTGGGTGCAGGTTGAAACTCTGGCCCGCTGGCGGCCGCAGGTTTGAGCCGTGAGGCGATTGTTGGTGCAGGCCGTGAGGCGATTGTTGGTGCAGGTTGGCCGCTTGCGAGTGCAGGTTGGAACTGTGACCCGCTGGTGGGCGTGGGTTGAAACTGTGACGCGTTGGCGGCCGTAGGTTGGAGCTGTGACGACCCGCTTGCGGGTGCAGGTTGAAACTGTGGCCCGCTGGATTGCGTAGGTTGTAGATTTATCACAATTTGATCGCTCCCTTTATTCATCGATATCAGCTGTCTTAGTGTAGAGTTAAGGCTAGGCAAATTGATTTTCTTTGGTGGCGAGTCGGTTTCTATTGGTTCGCTTGGACGTTTCCGATTGCATGTTGGTGACTGTTGTAGATGCGCCTGTTTCTGAAACAAATAAAAATAATCAGATTTTTATACATATAAAAAATCTATCAGAGCACTTGTCCTACGTACAGGGTTTACTTTGATTTATATTGTGTTTATTACATTCAGTAAGACAAAACATGTTCCTACTGGCATCTTTATCATGCAAAAGTGCGTTGTGGTCACAGTTAAGTAAGACAAAATATGTTCCTACTGGCATCTTTATCATGCAAAAGTGCGTTGTGGTCACACTTATATTGTGCTTATTACCATTGATCTTATTATATAAAGAGATACTCCATCCATATGGGAGAGTTGTGGCGAGGCCCTAAAACTGTTTTGAGGCCCCACGCTGCGCTGCGCATAGCCCTATTTCCTCTCTCTCTCGCACGCTCTTCCGTCTCTCTCTCTCTCTCTCTCTCTCTCTCTCTCTCTCTCTCTCTCTCTCTCTCTCTCTCTCTCTCTCTCTCTCTCTCTCTCTCTCTCTCTCTCTCTCTCTCTCTCTCTCTCTCTCTCTCTCTCTCTCTCACTTCCCTCCTCTTAACCCACTCTCCCGTTCTCCAGACAGCCGCCCCGCCCTCTCCTTCCTCAGGTCACGCACACAAACAACGTCCTGCTTAGATAATTGTTTACGTTATTCCATATGGCCAACGTTTATCCGGGTTCTCTGTTTTTATATTTGCTTGCATCTCTTTCGAATAATAAAGCATACTGTGTTGATACTATTACAGTAAAACTCAGTGTGACATTCATATTGAATGAAGTAATATTTATAACTGAATAAATTAAAACACCATATTGATTTATATGATTACCACACCGTGTATTTGTAAATAGACACACTTGAATAGACCGCTAACTTATCGGCAATGCTGGCGATAATTACTGCTGATTTAAGTAAACATTTTCTTATTATATAGCCCATCTGAAAAATCTTTATTTATTGCATTTTAACCATCGATTAGGTGATTAAATCGACTGTTGTACTCAATCATTAATTTTTTCATATTCGGTAATTGATTAAAAAATAAATTGTTTTCAAATCCAATCAATGACTCCCATTTCAATTATGCAATTAATCTGCAAATATTCCAGGAATATATAATATAGTGAAATGTTAAAAAATGCGACATTATTTATTTCTTTGACAAAATAAATATTGAAATAGGCCTATGATATTTATATAGAATAATACTGGGCAAAATATAAAACCCAGGTGAGATTAAAATTTCATGATAAGGTTGGAAAAAATCATAACAAACCACTAATTTACTTCTATACAAGATAAAAATAGCTTTCATCTTATGGCCTGATTCAGACAATCTATGTATAGGCATTTAATTTAAAATAGCATTATTTTTCATTTTATTATAAACGTCTGTTTTACTATTACTGTCTGTAACACTAACATATTATTTGGTTCCAAGTAATTGCATGATTGTTTGTAAAATATTTCGTTGTTTGGTGAATGGTCAGTTTTCATTTTTTTCGGAATCATGAAGAGCTGTGACTCTTATTACTTTTTGAGAAAAACAATGTCAATGTCAATTAAAATTGGCTAGGAAATATTATCGTGATAGAATATAACTAGACTACTGATTATTTAGATTCAATTTTCATTATTTTATTTAGGTTGAAATTATTGTAAATTTTGTTTATGCCCCCCCCCTTTCAAAAATTCCGTTCTATAACATTGATTGAATCAGACCATTGTAAAAAGTATGTCTAATGCGAATATAATTAAAGTTATCATATCTGTTTTTCATACACGTTTCTATTATTTTACTAGATGTGAAAGTATGGATAAACTGCAATTTATTTATATTTTAAATTTCTCTTGTAAAGACACTCTGGAATTACGCTGGTAAAATTTCACAAGTAGCGTGACCAGCAATAACATAACAAATAACTAATTTTAAGTAACTACAGAGTCTAAATGGTAACAAAATAAAGTAAAGCCGCACTCTGTGGCGTTTTTAATTATAACTGAACAATTTATTAAAAATACAACAATAATATTATACAATGTAATATTGACAAGAAGCTTTAATTACTTGATATAAAATGAATAATGATTTCAATAATATAAAGGTTAATTCTAGTATTAAATGTGAACTATATGACAGATGATAAGTTAATGAATAATTAAACTGTTATAAATTATTTCTGATACTACTAATAACGCATCCTCAGTTGACTTTCCTTTGTGAAAGTATGGATAAACTGCAGTCTTCGTGGTTGGGTCTGTAAAACAGGGCTTTTGTTATTATATTAAAAAATCCAGGCAAGTCTAACACTATCCACATAAGAACAAAATTGAAATTAAAGACTAGCCGAATAAAAGTAAAATAGTAAAATTATCACCTTAACATTTGCAAAATAATTTTGAAAAACTCTTTCATATGGTCTTCTCGTAGAAATTTAATATAATTTTTACGTCTCTCAAATTTATGTAAAATGTTTGGTGTTATCCAGGGACTTAACAAAAAAATTAGCCTTTAACAATTTAGAACTACCACCATTTTTCTTGCTACTTCTAAATACACAATTACTTAAAATACCAATAAACTTACAAAACGCGGTATTTACATCATTTTAGATAATGCATAATGTTTTAACTAAACATCTGTAACATAATGTTATTTACATTGACAAAATAACAAAAATATGTCCCCTAACATTTTTCATATTCACAAACCCCCCTAAGGCCTAAATAAAAGATCACGATTCCTTTCCGTGCAAGTTAAACCACAGAACGGAATAATATCCCACTTTGACTCTCTATCAAGGCCAATCGGCGACAGTAGACAGGTCGACAGGTGGAGGGTCGACAGTGACAAGTACTTCCGGACGCTCGTCTCATGATAAAGGAGAGAGAGAGAATGGGGGAATGAGAGGGAGTGATAAGTTTCCTTTATTGCTCACAGGTTGTGTAACCGAACAGTCGAAACTGGAGGCAATTTCGACCTCTTTAAATTGATTGACGACAGGTTGCAGCACGGTCGCTCCCATATTCCGTGCCTCAAAATTTAACATTGGATGGAACTATCTTCTATGTATAGTAAAATCAATGTTGTTACATTCAGTAAGACAAAACATGTCCCTACTGGCATCTTTATGATGCAAAAGTGCGTTGTGGTTTTTAATTTAAAAACCTTTAAAACGCAATTATTTAATAAAACATAAACCAGATAATAAGAAAATCAAGGAAACTTGTCTTTAGGGTGATTTTTTATATGTTTTTACTAATTTTTACATTGATACAATACAATAATAGTAAATAATGAAAATGCAAAATTGAACATTTAAAAATTAATTTTTACATTGATACAATACAATAATAGTAAATAAAAAAAATGCAAAATTGAACATTTAAAAACCATTAACATTAAAAAACAAAAAAAAACCATCAGCGCACCTTAACTGTTTTGGAGTCAGTTTTTACTGGTTCTTTCAGGCATTTCCTAGTTGAAGTTGGTAGTCTTCGTGGTTTGGTCTGTAAAACAGGGCTTTTGTTATTATATTAAAAAACCCAGGCAAGTCTAACACAATCCACATAAGAACAAAATTGAAATTAAAGACTAGCCGAATAAAAGTAAAATAGTAAAATTATCACCTTAACAGATACTGTTTGTGTGTCGGTTTTTACTGGTTCTCTCGGGCATTTTTGAGCTGGATTTGATAACCTCCGTGTTTGAGCCTGTAAAACAGTTTTTTTTTGTTATTTCTGGAAATGTCTACACAAATGCAACTTAAATAGAATCCCATATTAAAGAAGTTTTTTAGATCCTTGTACGGTATACGTGTGGATGAGCGTGTGGGCCATTACCAATGTTTGGATATATGGTGAGCTTAAGGGCTAACAACATGCCGCTGGTCAATCGGCAGAAACATTTTCCCTAACAAAGTCATACATACTTTCATTAGGTATAATGATTCTGCAATAGTATTGACTCTCACTATAGTTGTTTTATGTCTGAAACAAATCCTGATTACATCCATCAATGGCTGTATGATGTTTTTGCATTATTTTGAATTTTTAATCTAATGGTTACATTTAATAATGATAATTAATTGGCCCATAAATTATATTTTTTAAACAACCTACGTTGCATTGCAATTAAATTTATAAAGTAAACATAATGACTTTCCATTGTCGTGATTAAAAATAATAAGAAAAGAAAGTCGAGATAAGCACATTTCTCCTGAAGCAGAATGAACATTTCCACTACAAATACGAAAAAATGTGCAACGCTGTAACAAAAATGTATAACTATGATTAATGAGTTATAATAAGGATTGTGTAAAATTTTTCCACAAAACTGAAAAATCACTTCCTATATTAAATTAATTATTATACAATTCAATAATCTATAATAGTGGTTTCCACTTACACTATAGTTCAGTGTAATGAATAGGGATTTGAAAAGTCATATCGATCAGTCTATGGAAGGCGGCTTACTCCAATTTCAAGTGCTTAAGAGTCTGCAGAGGTTGTCGGCTGTGTTTTAGTCCCATGAGAACAATCTTATTTTCGAACCGAACATACGATCACGCACATCCAAATTAATCAGTTATTTTTAAACGGATTTGTTCCAAACAAAGAGCATTTGATCAAGAATGAAATTGCGCGTTGGAATTGTACTAAGAATTCCTAATTAGTTTCATATAAAATAATATGAGAAAAATTTAGTTTGAAGTTTTAATATTCGCCTATTTTTTCAATTTAGGTGTATGTATCCAAAATACCAAAAGCAAACCCAATGCGCAATATGATGACGTTTAAAATGGCACCTCATGCACAACTTTTGGTCAATTGTTAACGTAAAAAATATGGATTAGCAAATAACATATTCTTATGGGACCAAAACCAACATGGCCGGAAGCCTCTGCAGACTCTTAAAGATAAAACCGGGTGTTGATTCCTAATACAACTGGTATTGAAAAATGTAAAGAAAAACTTACATAAATCATACAATGATCACTTTACACGGCTCTCACAGCCTAAACTAATTAATTCGACATACAATTTAACTATCAGCGCACCTTAACAGGAACTGTTTTGGAGTCAGTTTTTACTGCTGGTTCTTTCAGGCTGGTTCGAGATGAAGAAGTTGGTAGCCTCCTTGATTGACCCTGTAAAACAGTTTTTTTTTTGTTATTTCTGGAAATGTCTACACAAATGCAACTTAAATAGAATCCCATATTAAAGAAGTTTTTTAGATCCTTGTACGGTATACGTGTGGATGAGCGTGTGGGCCATTACCAATGTTTGGATATATGGTGAGCTTGGGGGGCTAATTTTCATTGTACGGTACGAATGCAAAGGGCGAAGGAGTTTTGATCCGTGAGGTCAGGTAAGGGCCGTCATAAAAGCGTCAATTATACTGGCTGCTCCTCTAGGCGGCGTTTTCATCCGCGAAAAGGAGAAAGTGAGACTGCCGAACAGGGAGGAAGCAGTGGATGGGGAATTATAACTATGATTAATGAGTTATAATAAGGATTGTGTAAAATTTTTCCACAAAACTGAAAAATCACTTCCTATATTAAATTAATTATTATACAATTCAATAATCTATAATAGTGGTTTCCACTTACACTATAGTTCAGTGTAATGAATAGGGATTTGAAAAGTCATATCTACCAGTCTATTTATTCTTATGGGACTAAAACTAACATGGCCGGAAGCCTCTGCAGACTCTTAAAGATAAAACCGGGTGTTGATTGCTATAACAACTGGTATTGAAAAATGTAAAGAAAAACTTATTTCCTTGTATGGCGCGCGTGTGAATATGCGTGTGGACCATTTCCATGGTTGACAGAACCAAATTTTAAAAACAGCACGGTATTTACACAGCATCTAAGGTTTGGGGGTTTAACTGGGATTATCCAAACGTGTTGGTTGGCAGATTTAAAATAGTTGATTATTCCTAAGAGAGATCCGGATCTCGGATGTAGGAACAGGATTGTGTATAGTCTTCAGAAATCTGGTTATATTTTTGGTCAGATTTTAAAACCTAAAAACCTGGAAGCCTGAAAATCTGATAACCTGGAAATCTAAAAAAAACCTGGAAACCCCAAAAAACCTGGCGTAAAGAATTAGTTAAAACAAGAACTAAAAGAGGAGCACTTTCATCAGTTTTTCGGGTTTCCAGGTTATCGGGTTTCAATTTTTTCAAGTTGTTCCTACATCTTCGATCTGTTCTCTCTTAGCAATAATCAACTATTTTAATCTGTCAACCAACATGTTCGGATCGTCCCAGTTAAACTCATAAAGTACCAAACCTTAGATGCTCTGTAAATATCGTGTGGCTTTTGAAATTTGGTTGTGCCATCGATTTCAAATTAGTGTGGTGAGTGTAGATGAGCGAGTCATTGGTACAAACTGAGTCGGACTATTCCTTAGAACGCGTCATTAATAAATAGCCCAGTGACAAATGAACAGCTGGTGGTTATCAGCTGATTCCTTTCAAAATGTGTTACGACCCCGATTGAGATCGAACTGAGAACCTTTAGCTTATGAAGCTGGACTTTTAACCAACCAAGCTACCGACCAATTGTATGGATAATTGTATAGATGGGCATGTTTAACATAACTACAGTATAAATTTACTATTTTAAAACGTGATTATGGGATACCTAACTGTATCGAGCGTTAAGCGTGATTGATCATGTAGCTATTAATATAGAATATAGATTGGTTATAGTACATACGTACGTAATGTTTAGTTTTTGTAAGATAGCTTCAATTTAATTATAGGTATACCCATCATGTTTTACAGTTTCAAAAACTAGACAACATTTAAAATCTGTTGGTTATCTCTCTCAGATATGGAAACGTCATAAAAGTAAATCCTATAGCCATGGTCCCAAATATAATTTAGAAAAAGTTTATATTTTCATATGCGAAGTTAAAACAGAATATATATATATATATATACAAAGTAATAGTTATTTTTAAATAGTTTTTTAATTAGCTGAATACGTGTTGGTATATATACAATACAAGTAAACGTCACACAACACAAATGTATTACAATATAAGCACAAAATGCACAAATATATTACAATACAAGTACAAAATGCACGAAAATTATGGTGATCGATTTCGGTGAACCACGCTCACCTTCCTCAGACCAGAGGGATGCACAAAAGAATAGAAAATGGTGTTCAAAAACTCAATTTATAGGCCTATGATCACGTGACCCCATTGGCTGGAATCGTCAAAATGGCGGCTGCTGTGATATTATTTGTTAAAATTCCTATGGTCTGTTGCTTCTATTCTTTTTTTCGCTGAAAATGCATTATTAAAAACTATTTCGGAATCAAAATTAACCTGTTCATTCATTAATTTATCACGATCCTTACATTTTTCTTTAAAAATAAATAACTCTTCCCCAAGCATTCATGTTGCGACCCTTCTTACAAACTTTTAGAATATCTACATTTTCATCTATTTTATTCAAACTGTGGATACAATTCAGAAGGTGTTTGGCTACATTAGATCTTTCAGGTTTTTTAGAAACATGATTTTTATATATTTTGCTAAAATTTACAGTCTGACCTATGTAAAACACATTACAATCATTACAGTTAATCCTATATATTCCTGAATTATTGAATTTATCTTCACTTTCAATATTCGGGTGCAAAATGTTGGACATAGAATTGCAAGTCTTAAAAGCTACAGGTAAATTGAATTTCTTAAATCTATTACCAACTCTTTGTGTAAATTGTCCGTTGTAATGGAGGGATACGCCCTTCTTTTGTTCTTTTTCTGATTTTTCTTTTTTAAGTGTTGTTCGTTTTTTGTCTCGAATTTTATTTTCTATTTTCTTTTTTATTCTACTTCCGATTTCATAAATTATTGATGCCTTGTATCCATTTGCAACAGCTATTGATTTTATTACATTTATTTCCTGTTTTCTATCTGCAACACTTAATGGTATTGAATACGCCCCATATAACATACTTCTGAAGCTAGCTGTTTTGTGAGACGGGGGATGGACAGAACTGTTATTTATTGTACAATTTGTTTGGGTAGGCTTCCTGAAAATTCTATATTAAAGTTTGTTATGATCACGAATTATTTTTAGATCCAAAACGTTAATTTCATTCATAGATTCAAGTTCACTGGTAAAACTAAGCTTCTGGTGGTGACAATTAAGTATATTTAACATCTTATCAAAGTCATTACACGATTTCTCGTTAAATAAAACCAGAATATCATCGACATAACGGGTGTAAAATATGATATCATGTTCCTTTTTTAATTTATCTAAAATGGAGTCCTTATGATGCTGTAAATAAACTTCTGACAAAATGGCTAACAGTTGGCTACCCATAGCTAAACCATCGTTTTGTAAGTAAAATTTGTTATTGAAACGGAAGTAATTTTGTTTCAAGATAGTTTTGAGCAACTTTACAATTTGATTTACATACATTTTTTCATATTGTTGTTCTACAAGTTTTTCTTTAACTAAGTTAACCACTTCATCAACTGGGATATTAGTATACAGATTACATATGTCAAATGAGACTAACCTAGTCTTATTACACAATTGTACATGATTAACCTTATCGACAAAGGCAATACTGTTATTAACGGTATGTTTATTTTCAAGATTCAAAGCAGAAGTCAAAATATTGGACAGTATTTTTTATACATTGTAAGTAGGCGCAGATTTGAAATTTACCAAGGGCCTAATAGGTACATTATGTTTGTGGATTTTCGGAATACCATTCATTGTGGGTGCCTTAGGATTATTCATAACAGCTCTAAAACGAACATTGTCAGTAATAACTTTTGTACAAGATTTTACAACTTTATTGATTTCGTCCTGATATATTTTATTTGTGGGATCCCCTTTTAGTACTGAAAATTACTTCCGTTTCAATAACAAATTTTACTTACATGTATTACTTACTTACTTATGTATTATGTAACTAGTTTTTGTTGTTATTTATAGGTTATAGGTGATCTTTGACATTCGAGATGTAGGCCTACAGTACTTGAATGATCTTATTGTCATATTCGTTGCTAGAGAACACATTTAGACTAGTCATTATTTCTAATCTAATTTTGTGTAAATATTGGACAATATAATGAATTCTTTCCAGTACTGTATTATGCACAACTTTTATATCTCAGTTTTCTTCTAATATTGCAATTTTACATACATAAATGACCTATAACCTTTTTGTAACATTTTTTATAAATTATTTATAAACAACGTTATTTTTATAAAATGTCTTAATTTTATTAATTTTACCCCATTAAAAATATGTTTAATGTATTTCTTTCTGATAAAAATGAAGTCGATTTCATTCTTCTAATGCTATTAATAAATATATAGTGAATTTTTAAAAATAGTCTTACAAATAACTAAAAATAATGCGACATTTGGTAGTATTAGCATTGACATTCCTTGGGTTAACAGATAGACCGTGTGTTTTACTGTTAAATAGTTAAACCGTGTGTTTTACAAATACGTATCCCTCCATTACAACGGACCATTTACACAAAGCGTTGGTAATAGATTTAAGAAATTCAATTTATCTGTAGCTTTTAAGACTTTTAATTCTATGTCCAACATTTTAAACCCGAACATTGAAAGTGAAGATAAATTCAATAATTCAGGAATATATAGGAATAACTGTAATGATTGTAATATGAAATTGAGTTGTTGAACACCATTTTCCATTCTTTTGTGAATCCCTCTGGTCTGAGGAAGGTGAGCGTGGTTCACCGAAATCGATCACCATAGTATTCGTGCATTTTGTACTTGTATTGTAATATATTTGTGCTTATATTGTAATAAATTTATGTTGTGTGATGTTTACTTGTATTGTAGTTATTTTTAATAAAATATTATTATTCGTCATTTAATTCTGAAAAGAAACGTGTGTACTGTATTGTTTATATTTTTTGCAATTTTTAGTAAAAATGTACAGGGTAAAATGATCTGCCACTAGTGGGCTTAAGTTAGTGATAATTAAGGGTGGCTATAATACTTAGGAAAGATTTTATAGTCCTGTTTTATCAGGGTCAGTTAATTAAAAAAACTAAAATTTTAAGATAAAAGATCGTACATACCTCAACACATGCTAATTCTTGGTTCGTGACAGGTGGGCTGAGATCGCTTGTTGTCTGTTGATTTTTCACCAATTGAGGCGTCTCTGGAGCAATATAATACTCGTTTTCGTTTTCAATATGATAAGTAGGTTCGAAGAAAATCGAATTAAAACGTGATAGTAAACTTGGGTTTTGATTTAAATATTCGAAATACTCATCCAAATCGGCTGTCTTTACAATATCTTCAGGAACGTTAGGAGACGTTTCTGTAGCCTGTTGGTTATTATTTAAATGTGGCAAATGCGTATCTAACTCTGATATTAGTCGGCCTCCCTCTGGAGCGTTCGGAGATGTGTTTACACTTAAAATGTCCAAATGCTTACCGAACTCGATACTTTGGTCTAACACTTCAAACAAAGGGTCTAAGTCGATCACAGTTGAATCGAATAAACTTTGAACGGCAGCGTTTGTGCTTTTTGGAGTGTTCGCGAACGCATTCCAGTCGAACATTTTTAATACACCGTTTAATTGTATATATACTCTATAACAATACTAGCTCGAAACAATAGGCAAACATGAGACCAATCTCAGTATATAAAGGCGAGGGGAAGGTTTTCGAACGCGTACATCATGTTATAACATATCTACACTATAGCGTTGCTAACTCGGAATGACATGCAGACTTAACTCCCATCTTGGTATATATAGATATATTTAAATAGGAGAGGGGTGGGGAGGAGGGAGATGGAGCAACAAGTTTCTCCTCTCAACGGGCAAAGTTTCTCATGAGAAACACATGTGGGGTCGGCTATCGCATTGGTATATATATATATTTATATAGGCGAGGGGTGGAGGGAGATGGAGGTAGAAGTTTTTCAACGGGCAAAGATTCTCATGAGAAACTAAGCAAGTTGGTGAGATTAGAAACAGTCTCAACATACACATGTGGTCGGCTATCACGCTGGCTGATCTTTATTGGTTGCGGTGGGGTCGGCTATCGCATTTACGGATCCCTATTCGTTGCGACAGAAGGCTTTTGAGAGATATGGATTTAGTTTTTGTGGAGAAAGATAGCTACCGATTTTGTGGAGGAAGCAATTTCTCTAGAAACACTCTCAACAATTTTCTCGCCTTGACAAATTTCGTTGCGGCAGAAATCTGTTGAAAATCTTTAAAAAAAACACAAAATCTATATTTACAATACTATAACTATATACCCGGTTTGATACACGTTGCAAGAGGGATAGTTTTCTAATGAAGATTTTGTAGATGAACAACGTACGTGCGTGAGTCAGTAGGTGGATCTATATCCCTATATGGTACGTTCGTTGGCGACCAGGTGGGTCGCCAATATCCTTACACGGTACGTGCGTAGGTGGTTGTTATCATCTTAATTATTTTCTAACCATGATAACAACCACTCACGTGATGGCATTTCTGGTAATAGCGCATAAAGCTCACGTGTTAAATCGCTCGATAGCTCGTATCCGAAAAGTTCATTCTCCCAATGGATGATTTTTTTGTTGCTTCTATATCGTTTTTACTCACACGAACCAACACTTTGGTCGTCTCTATATAAGCTCTCAACTCATCCGCTGTTCTCAAAGGCGTCGTTGGCATCTTCTCCAATTCGCATACCCAATTCAAAAGTGAGTCTTCACAACAGTTTGTGGTTAATGTAGATTTAAGTGACGGTTCCATGTTACAATACAGGTGTAACCACAAATTTCTATCTAGAACGTTGTTCGTTTTCGTCGCTAGTTTTATTAACTGATCCTTATTATTTAACACAAAAAACAGGGCCACGCATTGTTGTTTCTCCTCATTAAATAAACCTTCAATGGGCGGTGGTGCGGTGAGTGTAATTTTGTTTAGTTTTTTCTCACTTAATTGCAAAATTGTCTGCCTTATGACATCACGCTCGGTTGGTCGCATCGAGTCGATAAAGAATTCGCTCACTTTATTAGCCAACACATCTCTCAGGTTACTATCACCTGTTAATTTATAAAACTGATATCGTCCCTGACTGAAACGTTCGCATACAAGTCCCACAGGCAGACCGGCGGACGTGCAATTATTTACAAGCTCTGGAAAGTTAATTATACAAGACACTAGATGTGACAGTTGATCTCTCACCGCCACACGAACAATTTGCTCTGGTCTCCGCACTCGAGAGAGGCCTACATACATTGCTTGATAATTGGCATTCCTGAGATCCAAATCAAGTTTTTCGGTGAAAGTACATCCTTGACAACGATAGAATGTAATAAAATTGGCTGGGTATATGGGATAGTTCAACAGGCGACAAGATGAGCTCGATATTGCACCATACTCTTCATCTGACAATACATTGCTATCACGCGTCATTAAAAACTGCCGATGCTCGTCATATATGACTTTGCTGCAATTTGTGCCTGGCTCAACTGTCACTAACTCTTTTGTAGTGTTCATCCGTAATGTTAAGCGTAATTGGTTCAATTCGATAGATTCTAAAACACCTATACTGTTTTCAGACATCGTTTTTACATAATAAGGAGCACCAATTACTAATGGTATATAGGGTAGAAATTTTCCTGGTTCTGTAGGATCTATCTTTATGCGACTCACATACCCAGCCACGGCTGAAAGCTCACGCAATCCTTTGGATGGCACAACACTGTGATAGAACGAGACTGGAATCTTTTTCTGGTTTCCGTAACCACTCTTTATTACATATAAATGAGCGGCACGAGACAGTTCGCGATGGTGCATGGCCAAATGTGTATGCTCATATCGCGTATCGGTCAACAGCTGTTTGAAAAACATGGCCGTTACCAAAGCGTATGCGAAATTGTCCAACTGACGTTTACAAGAAAACTTAGCCAAATATTGCACAAAAGTGTTGTATCTCGTATCTTCGCATCGCTCGTTGTCACTCAGCGTGTAATATTCGTCAGCAAAAAGCTTTGCAATATCGTACGAACTCATAGACCCGACATGGCGTGAGTTGCGAATGTTCTGTAATTGGTTTTTATCGCCACAAATAACAGCTCCTATTCCGTGATATTTTAATAGTATTAAAAGAACCACTAAAAAGATTTTTGGAATGACAGTGTACTCGTCTATAAACACAATAGAATTATTTATAGGTGGTAGGTTGGCCTTCTTAACCAAACTCACTACAGCCGCAATAAAGGCTACAGTAGATAAACTGTTTTTACACATTTGTTTTTCAAACTTTATAAATTCAGGCAGACCACGAATACCAAACGTTCGTATGAAAAAACTGGCGACAGTGTAAAATCTTGTACAGTTGTGAAACGGTCGTAATAGGTCATGCTTGTAAATGATGGCATTCACTGGAATTTTGCCATTATATGCTATGGTTAGTAATGTATAAGTCTTACCAGTGCCTGGTCCGGCTTGTACTAAAACGATATCTTGTGGACTTCTAACAACATGATTATAGATGAGCTTTTGTTTTTCATTCAAAGCGTCTATGCTATAGAATCTCTTATTGCGTTCGTAAGCATGGTAATCGACCTCTTCTGGTTGCAGTGGGCGAGTACTAAATGGTTTATTGAGGGTAGACGAATATGTTAAACGATTGGTTTTCATATTTATAAATGCATCCAGTTAAGAAGGACTTCTTTCAAACAAACGCGCCTACCCCACTGTATCAACGGAGCTATGTTATGCTTTTTATCCTATTTTTTTAATCCTAAAAATAAAATTTGGACTTTTATCTACAAATTTTCCGCTAACAGTTTTTTGTTGGCCGCTAACACAATAAATAAAAACCTCGTATACTACTTTTATCAACTCGCCATTGAAAAGAGTGCAATCTTCAACTGCGTACAAAAGATAATATTAATCTATTAGGTCATATTTTCACTTCCTCTAAAGTCTCATATACGGTAAATATAAAAAACTATAATCCTATGTTTTATGTTCAAAATGGTAGGTTGACTGACATGCTTCAGGTTCACATGTCCCCTCAGGAGAGTCGATGTTTTAACTTCGGTTAGTACGTTTTCCTATCGATCGGTCAAGTGCCAGCTGTACACGTTTGGTTAAAAATATTCAACCTACTGGATTTCGATGGCGAGTGTATCATTATGCGACTCGCATACTATTGCCAAATGGTTTAGCCAAAATTATGGATCATATTGGATATAAAAGTCTATAATTAAAAATAATATCAAGTACCTTACATAATTAATTATGGTACATAGTAAAGTTAAAATTATGGGTGGTGCTAGGTATAAAGTCTGTATGTATAAATAATAAATATCATGCACCTCACGCACTAATGTCCCATCGATACTACTAGTACCTCATTGAGATTGAAACTTGTCCCAACAACCCAAATATCCATCTTGGTTTACAGACAATAATTTTCAGCATTAAATTAAAAGAAACATTCCATGTGATTTAGTGCTCAACACTGATAGTAACGTTAAATATTCAAAATATTTCAAATTATATTTTTAATAACACATAATATTTGAACAAATCTTTTAAATAATTATTTGTGACCTGTAAAAGTTAGTCTGCGAGGACATTTTTATTTCTTGGTCAGAAATGTTTTGTCAGCGACACAGTTTTAGCATAAAAATTTTCACGTAATAAATATTTATTTTGAAAAACATACGATTAATGTATAAGACAGTAGCTTAACAGGGTTAAAAGAGGAAATAAAATTATGATAAGCAAATTAATTATAGTTAACTTTCTATTCCTCAGAAGCCTGAAGCAGAACTGTCGGGAACTTGGCTACCAGTTTTCCTGGTGTCGTGATAGCAGATTTTTCGCTAGCAGATCGCAAGGCGAAGCTGTGAAGTGAATCATCAACTGCGGAGACATTGAACAAAACTAAAGTAACTTACTAAGGTAAACTTTTAAGCGGCCTTATCGTTCCCAATAGTCTTTTTTGTTATTTGCTCTCCCAGCCTAACATGTTTTAGATTGTCAGACTTTTCTACCATCCCTTACTTATTAAAAATAAAAATTATGTATTTTGTTTTGATAAGAAAATGTTGTCAGATCTCAATGTGTCAAATGTTAAAGACAGGAGCAGTTACAATTTAATTTTATTATTGCACTTTATTTGTTTATTTAATTCATTAATTATTTTACTTAAAGTAAATAATTCAGATATGGCAAGACTGTTTAACAAGGCAATAAGTAACGTTTCACTCTCTAATTAACATTTTTGTATATATTACTTTTCAATGTTTTTGTTAATCATTTTTATCTGTAATTGTTGTATATTCTTTCTAAAAACGTTAAGTACAGCAGTAAAATTTAGTAGCTGTAAGAAATCTTCTTAAAAGAAATCTTTTTAAGTACATAGTTTGATAAGCATTTTATTATTTGTTTGACTATATTATACATGTTTTGTTTATCTTTATATTTAATTTTTATAAAAAAATCCTAAACATATATATATATATATATATATATATATATATATATATATATATATATATATATATATATATATATATATGTTTATATATATATATATATATATATATATATATATATATATATATATATAGACCTATATTTAATATTATTATTATTCACTTAATATGTCAGCTCTCAATGTAGCAGATAATGTAAGTAATTTGGATGTTTTTTTCAGCAATGTAAAAAATAAGAGTAGATTAAATTTAATTTATGCCAACATCAGGAGCTTGAGACAAAATTTTAATTCCTTCTTTTTAGAATCCAATCAAATAGAGAGCAAAATTAGCTTTATTGTTTTCAGTGAAATATGGATAAAAAGTGAGGAGGTAAATTTATATAATATACCGGGTTTTAAACTGTTTCACCATTGTAATGAACATTACAGAGCTGGTGGTGTAATGTGTTATGTTGCAGAAGAGATAAGTACAGTTCAATTAAATTTAGAATTTCAAACAGCAGATTCGTTATTAATTAAACTGATTTTTCAATTGACTAATTTGAAATGACTAGTTAAAACGTTATTTACTGTGATAAAAATATAATTTTTGCATCCTTAGAATCCTTATTATTGTTAGTACGGGGAGACTTTGATTTTAAAAAAATAATAATTTGTTAGTCGTTATTTTTGGCAATTCTAAAAAATGTTATTGAAACAATACTGTTCGATTATGTATTGAAACAGTTTAGACTACGAAACTTATAGTTACTGTTCCGGCAACCAATAAAGATTTGTTCTGAGTCTCTTATTGACCTCTTTCTTATAAAACATGTTTATAATCAAGATATCGTGATTTTAATTATATCGATCGCCAAAGAAGATGGTTTACTCTAGATTTTTGATTTTTAATGAGTTACTGAGTGTCAATAGTGATCACAGAAAATAAAAGTCAAACCATGTACAGTGTGCTCAAACACCGCGCTCTGAAAAACAGGAAAACGCGTTACAAAATACGGAAATCTCCAGACTGATGAATTATAGCAGACGAGCCATAAGACGTAAATAAGACATTACTTGATAACACATTAAGACCTTACTAGGCAAACACGTGAATGCCTTTACTAGGCAAACACATGAATGCCTTTACTAGACAAATCAATTAAGACCTTACTAGGCAAACACATGAATACCTTACTAGGCAAACACATGAATGCCTTTACTAGACAAATCAATTAAGACCTTACTAGGCAAACACATGAATACCTTACTAGGCAAACACGTGAATGCCTTTACTAGACAAATCAATTAAGACCTTACTAGACAAACACATGAATACCTTACTAGGCAAACACGTGAATGCCTTTACTAGGCAAATCAATTAAGACCTTACTAGGCAAACACATGAATGCCTTACTAGGCAAACACATGAATGCCTTTACTAGGCAAACACATGAAGACCTTACTAGGCAAACACATGAATGCCTTACTAGGCAAACACATGAAGACCTTACTAGGCAAACACATGAATGCCTTTACTAGGCAAACACATGAAGACCTTACTAGGCAAATCAATTAAGACCTTACTAGGCAAACACATGAATGCCTTACTAGGCAAACACATGAAGACCTTACTAGGCAAACACATGAATGCCTTTACTAGGCAAACACATGAAGACCTTACTAGGCAAACACATGAATGCCTTTACTAGGCAAACACATGAAGACCTTACTAGGCAAATCAATTAAGACCTTACTAGGCAAACACATGAATGCCTTACTAGGCAAACACATGAATGCCTTTACTAGGCAAACACATGAAGACCTTACTAGGCAAACACATGAATGCCTTTACTAGGCAAACACATGAAGACCTTACTAGGCAAATCAATTAAGACCTTACTAGGCAAACACATGAATGCCTTACTAGGCAAACACATGAAGACCTTACTAGGCAAACACATGAATGCCTTTACTAGGCAAACACATGAAGACCTTACTAGGCAAACACATGAATGCCTTTACTAGGCAAACACATGAATGTGATATTGTTTAATGTAATATAGAAGTAATTTTAAACTCGTTCCGTTCATTTATAAAGTACATGTTTAGTAGTACAGTCAGGTTTCATAACCAAAGTATGGTGTTATTTGGAGTCATTTTCCTATAGTTTAGTGAGAAGGTTTTATCCGCTGTCAAATTATTTAAATATGAAAATAATTAATTATTAACGATGAAACATTCAAGTAGCAATTCGTAGGCAATGCGCGAGTGAGAGTATTCAGGGTTAGGAAGGTCTACAACACCGACAGAACTACAACTAACTGTAGTAGAGGTGTGTAGAGATTGAGTGAACGGATCTCAATGACCTTATCTTTTAAGTGACCTGATCCCAAGTGACCGTTTAGTTGAAAACTACCCGTTCATGAACGGCACTGTATAAAGGACAGGCCGACAGGGTTCTGTCCTGCCAATGAATACAAAAGAATTTCTTTGTACTCAGATGTTCTGACCTAGATGCCTATACGTTCGTAGATATTTATTTCTGTCGCCAGTCACCGGTCCTTTCCCCTTCCCCGTTCCCGGTCGTCAGGTCATTTTCATTGTGAGAACAATTTTTCATTTGAATATTGAAAGTAAATTGATTGCTTAACACAATCAACTCATTTATATATCACCATGTCTTACTGACATTATTTGTTTATTTTATCATTTAGTTAATGTCCTTGTAAGTAAATAACAATTAAAGTAAGAATATAGTGTTTCGTTATGATTTATATATGTTTTTATAATGGTTTTCTTTCATGATGTATGTTACGGCACTTTATTTAATAAATAATATTATTTAATTTAATAAACCGTACATACAAAATTAAATGTTATAGGTCGTGTATATATAAATTTGATAATAGTTACGGGTTCTAATGAAAATGACAAAAAAAGATAACTTAAGGCATAGGCCTACTCTTTATAATATTTACAGCCATGTTATTAATATGTTGGCTGTAATCTATATTGTGAATATTTTCAAGATGCTAATTAGTTTCATTTTTTATTTATGAGTTTAAATATTTTTTTCATTCAATATAGTCATCCTATTTGTTTATCAACACAACTTGATAATATTTGTTCAAATTTATATTGTTATTTACTTAGATTATAGGATTGTACTATGTATTACATGTGTGACTACAATAGTTTTGTTTTTATTTAGATTTAAATATTAAATTGTATAACTGTATAGATTCAAATATTGCTTAGTCATTTATATTAATTATGTTCTAATTAAGACTTAAGTTAATAAAATAATTATAGTGCTCCGCACTGGGGTTTTTTTTGTTACCTGTATACTTTTATTTATTTTACCTTTGCAATGTCTTGATTATTTTATGAGCGAGGCATGAACTGGTGGATTTTTGAAATGGTAAGAAATATTAGTTTATTCCATCAAGCGTGAAAGTGAAGAGGATTGAGAAAATATTAATGTTAATTGGGTAACGATGATTCACCTAATGGCCATGTCCCTACTGTTTTGCAATCTTTTAATTGCAAATTTAAAACAAATACTTATGATGATTCGCATTCTACACAAAATTTCCCTGAAACTAGTTTAAATAATTGTGCCAAATAATAACAATCCTTGAGGGTAATTTAACACCATTAATAGTTCAAATTAAACACCAATTAATTATAAGTAATAACAATCTGCTAATATTTTTAAATGCTTTCTGAGACACAATTAGGTTATACCCCTCTCCTTTCAAACAGAATTTTGTGACGAATTCGAAACTCAAATGTATTTAATTTAAATTTAAAATAAATTGCAGTCAGCAGTACTGAAGGATATTGGCTAGTATGAGAGTTATTGTTTCCCAATTAGGCAGCAGATAGACAGAAAGAAAGTGCCAGGAGGGTAAGTTGAATTCTTGGAAGGCTCTTTCATCCTCACCGTTCCTTGCCAGAGAGGAATAAACAATAAACGATGGCAACAACCTGACCGTCGCTGGCTAGGTACTAGGTACCGTAGCGCTGTCAAAAAGGAACGGGTGAACGGATGAACTGGTAGTTCTGGCCTGATCTGTACAGTGAGTGAACGGAATGGAGTCTATTCACCGGAATGAACGGCATTTACACACCTCTAAACTGTAGGCTTACCACTCAACAGCTAGGACTCAGGCAGTCAGTGACCTTGACTCAAAACATAAACAAACTACATACCAACCCAACAGGACGGCAACCTTTTCATCTTCCAAGTAGAGTTAGTTCGATATTCCAACGGTAGTGGGAGTTCATTCGTTGGATATAGACAAAAAATTAATTACAAATAAGTACATACGATAATATAACTACACATTACTGTATTGTAGAATGATAGAAACGAAATAGGACATATTGGGTTTTTAATTATTGCGTATAAAGCATAGCCTAAACACATGCGCGATGTAGGCTACACTTGCCGCTTGTCTGTACTTGTGAAACGGTGAAATAACGTGAGAGCTGTGTTGTTTTCTATCGAGTATTCATTTGGAAGTTAGCAATGTAACGCATCTATCGTTTATACTCGTCCAAAAAAGAAAAAATATACTAGCTGAATATAATGTGAGATAAAAGTACTTATACATTAAAAACATAATAAAATACCATTATATGAGTTTTTGAAAATAGTTAGGTGCACAAATAAAATTATAAAAAGTGTCATGAAACACGGTAATCTTATTTTCTCGTGAAAAGTAAACAAAATAATAGTTTACTGATAAGACATGGGAATGAATATAATCATCACTTCGAAAATCAGGGTGCAAATCAGTATTATTTAATTTTTGTACGTCATTTACAAAAATACTTATATCATTTTATACATTTAATAACGTAATAGCAACTATAATGCATATTGATTAAATTATTAAAAAATATTATATGCTGATGCAATGTTTACTCTTTTATTTTTAAAATTATAGAAATATAAACTTTTGTACATCATTAAGAGTTATTATTATTATTTTAAAGTGTTAACTTAATTTTTCATGGAAATTTGAATAAGTGTGAATATTTAGTTTCAGGTAGTACTAAATGAATGTATGCTATTACTATACGCGGGTTAATAATTAATTACAATATCCTTTTTACTTAAATTTTGTAGAAGTTAGATTGATTACAGTTTGATGTTTGTATTTTTGTAAAGACAATATTGTTAATATTATTTGTGTGATGATATTAAATTATTAAAATACTAAAAACGTGTGTAATATTTTAAAAACCTGAGTCCACTAAAAGTATAAAAGGTAAGGCTTGTTAAGATTTAATTGCACTAATTTTTGTCATTCATACAATGACTAATAAGCAATAAGGACTCTATTATCATTTTTCATTTGTAATTGAAAAATGGTTTGATGATATTGAGCTACATAATCAATATTTTTGTCACGCCATTTTTGTCATCATACTATTATATTTGAATTATCAGATACTCTAATTAATTTCCTTTGTTTCACATGTGTACCTACTTGAAATTTGTCATTAAATTTTTTTAATTTTATTTTCTGTTAATTTTACATTTAGTCATTCGCTTTTATAAATTGGTTTCATTCGTTTGTGTCAGTTGCTTGTAAATGCTCGTATTTTAAATATCACAAATACTAATTTTGTGGTATTTAATTCTAACAAACAAGTTTTCATACTAGTTTCATTAAGTGCTGTGTTTATTAAATTCAACATGACAGTAATAAAGGTATTAGGTAAGTAGTATAAACTCTGTTTTATTAGTTTCAATAACAAGAAACTAGATGCAACTCTACCTAATTTATTTGCACTACCGGAAGGAATGAGGACAAGCGGACCGCGGAAGGCCCTAGACAACCCTGTTGGCTGGCGGTGTTAGCCATCCGTCCCGTCCCTTCTGTTGTTCTATAAAAGATTAGAAAGAAAGTGAAGAGACGGTGCAAGGGGCGAACGGCCGAGCAATAAATGCCTTGACGGTTGAGCCAAGAAGCGCCGCCCCCTAGTGCCTAAAACGCCAACTACCAACACAGACAACGTGCTATTTTATTGTTTATTGATTAGGCCAAAGCTTTTGACTCTGTTGATAGAAGTTTGTTATTAAGGGGAGCACGCCGCCGCTAGGCCTCCAATGCTATTTAAATGGGAAAACATGTTACTATTTAGGTACAAGTTTCTCATAACCTATAAAAACTAGGGTGATGAATTTTTTTTGCTTATTGTGTTCATGTTGGTTAATTAATTACTCCATTATGAAGTATTTAGCTACAACAAATATTTAGGGGAAAAAAATTCTTTTTTATACTATAAAAATATCTTTAATTTTAAAGTTCAAAATTTTTTTAGACAACTTAAAACTTAATATAATTTCATAAAAATGGAGTAAATTACTCACCAAGTAGTGTAAATTATGTGTATAAATTTTGAAGTCCTTAG
This sequence comes from Stictocephala bisonia, assembly GCA_035578905.1. Classification (NCBI taxonomy): domain Eukaryota; kingdom Metazoa; phylum Arthropoda; class Insecta; order Hemiptera; family Membracidae; genus Stictocephala; species Stictocephala bisonia. Next base: position 98,242 of record JAQJVL010001491.1, on the reverse strand, counting down.
GCCTAATAGTTCGGGAGAAAATGGTACCTAAACACTGAAAAAAGTAACTTTCGGGAAAATCAATTTAAAGTCTAAACTAGCAAACACACACTAAAAACCTCCTGGAACATAATCCTGACAGTCAGTATCTTCTTTTCTTCTCTTGAGCAACCTTCTCCTAACCCTTTTTTCTTATTTTCCTCTTGAACCTCTTTATTTGCTTTTTTTATTCTATTTTCATCAATTTTCTTCAGTCCTTCAATCATAAACTTCCCAGGTGTTATTCCGAATCTTTTAAACACATTAGCTTTACCAATGGCACCCTCATTGAAGTTTATAACGGAGTCATTTACTCCAATCTGAAGAGTTTTAAGCCCTACAGCCAGTACCACTGCAAGTGTATAGGAGGGTGGGCGGGCCAGTACCACTGCACGTGTATGGGAGGGTGGGTGTTACTAGGAACCCTTTTTTACATAATTGTTCTTATAGTTGACAATTTTTTGTAGCCCCTGCTTTAAGAAAATGTAGTTTTTGGAACCCTACTCAAAATCACACTATTAAGTGTGACATAGGCTAGACCAAACATAAAAAAGTAAGACGTTGAGGCAAGCTGAATACATCAACGCCATTCTTGTTTTAATTTTTTTTAACCATAAAAAGCAAGGAAAGTACCAAGTGTTATATATTTTCTTAAACAGGATGAAATAGAGATTTTTTAAGATAATAATAAAAAAATTGAATTTTTTAACCCCCGCCACGGCGTGCTCCCCTTAAAGAAACTTGATCGTATTGGGGTAAGGGGAACAGAACTTGATTGGTTTAACAGTTACCTTAGCGATCGTTACCAAATTGTTTCAATTAACGGTCTAGACAGTACTAGGAAGAGAATTGATTATGGAGTTTTGCAGGGTAGTACGCTGAACCCTCTGCTTTTTTTTAATATTTGTGAATAACCTGGGTCGACTAAATTTAGATGGGGGCAAATTTTTCTTTATGCAGATGATACTGCTTTGCTTTTTGAAGGCAGTGGATGGGAGGAGACTGTCCGTCTGGCGGAGATGGGCTTACTTGCCGTCAAGCGTCGGTTTGCTCAGAGTCGGTTATCTGTTGATTTATCAAAAACAAAATGTATGCCAATGTCTATTAGAGCCGACTGTGATCCGGGCAATGTGGAATTGCGCTTGCATTCATGTGGTGGTCAGCAGGGGTGTGTGGTGTGCGAATGCGTTCAGATTGTATCCGAATATAAGTATTTAGGGGTCGTTTTTGACAACCGCTTGAAATGGAATGTTCATGCATCATACTTAAATGGCAGACTTCGAAAATTTATTTATATTTTTTCTTCACTTAGTAAAGCACTTTCACCTGATTTGATAAAAATAGTTTATTATGCTTACATTCAATCGTTGTTGCAATACGGTAATCTGGCATGGGGCGGGTGTTACCAAAGCATTCTCTCTCCATTAGAAATTACTCAGAAATCAATAATTAAAGCTGCTTTGCAGAAAAACTTACGTTTCCCCACAGACATGCTATTTGAAGAATTTAAAGTGCTCAATATCTCTCAACTTTATCTAAGAACAATTGTTTCATACAAAGAATGCATGATCAGTGATTACTATAAATTACCATGGCGAGACCGCAGGCCGAACTTTCTCCCGCGAGGCCGTAGGCCAAGTTCCACAAAGAGGCTAAAGGTAGAGTTCCCAATCGAGGCCGCAGGCCACGAGCCTGCTTCACGAGCGCAGCGTGTCTATATACTATACTATGGAGGTCTATTTGCTATAAAGCTCGACGTAGTAACTCACCCGAACTCTACTCAGCGAGGCCGTAGGCCGGGCATCCTCTCGAGGTCGCAGGCCGAGCTTACCTCACAAGCGCAGCGAGTGACAACGGGGTTGGCACGCGCATCGTGCAGGGGTGTCCACTAGTCTATATACTATAAAGCTCGATGAAGCGACTGGTTGACTGACATCACAAATGGGACCGTTTCACCAGGTCCAGTGTTCATAAAGTCAAGTATTGCATTTTCCCTATATATTCTATAAAATGACATTTCATAATGTCAAGTGTTCACCAGGTCCAGTAACTAGGAGATAAAACGCTGTTTCACAATGTCAAGTTCTCACAAAGTCAAGTGCTGCAAAGACGCCTATTTCACCAGGTCCAGTGCCCATTTCATAAAGTCAAGTGGTACAGTCCGCGCCAGAAGTAGGCCGCCCTTCGTGGCTCACATCGCATCATCCTGTTTTTTTTGCATCATGTTCCTTTCGATGGATCAAATCGTTTAGTTTAAGCTTACAACGAATAATTTTATAGTCATTTAACAATTTAGTAATTTTAATATAGCTGTTGGATTATTTTTGGATGAAAATACAACTAAATGTTCATAAGCTCTTATTATTTTCCCTATTTATCAAATTTATTAGACTTGCCCAATTTTGTATGGTTGCGGGATATATAAATAATATGTCATCACGTACTATTTATATTTAAATATTTTGAGTTTATCAACAAACAAGAAACTAGTTTAAACAACAGAATCACGAAACAATACCAGACAATAACACGATCACTCTTCGAACTAGTTTGAAATTTGATAAATCGATTATTGGTGTGGAGAAAACGTTAATATTATATTAAATTGACAAAGCTATTATATTAATACGATATAGATCAGTTTTTTTATTGAATGTTTTTTTAACAAACTAGTGATTGGCTATTTTATATGGCCGTAATCATCTTTGAAAATTAAATTACATCCATAATTTTGGGTTTTCGTATTTGGTTAATTTTACTTATTTTTTGTTAATTGTTTATGGTTAATATTTTCAACATAACTATATCTTAATCTTTATAGCCATAAAAGTGGATAAGTAGTAGTCGATTGCCTTTTTAAAAAATTAAAAATGACTGTAAATTGTCTGGGTTAAAATGGATAACTATAGACAGTTTTGCACGATGTTAGAACTTCTTTTCTGAATGTAATCCATCTAGTATTCAATGTCGATCCTACTCGAGCATTGAAATCCCCTAATATTATTTTATTGTAAGATAGAATTTTTCTAGTTATTCAATAAAAATCTTGACAGAATTTGTTAATGGCAATATCTTGTTATTCTAAGTATTAAATAAGACAAGGGTCATATTTTGGCGATTAAAAAGGTGATTTAGTCATGATTCTCTCGGATATTCCAACTTGTAGTTCATTTAGTTGCGGAATTAAACTATTCCTAATAGCAAATCCTGTATTACTGTATTGCAAGTTTAGAAAGGGAGAAGTGCTACGCTAGTATTTGTGTGAGAAGTGACTGCGTACTTCACTTCCCCACTGTCACAGGTTGAATGATCTGTTTCCAATGGCAAAACAGACCAAGTGAGACATAGATTTTCAAAGTTAAAGAGACAATTAGTTAACAGTAACGAAAACTAAATTTTAGCCATCATTCAGTAAACAGCTGTTCATGATGCTTTTATATACATAATTTGGGTTAGATAATGAATAACCCAACAATTTGTATAGTACATAAAATGTTCATAACTTTATGGGATTTATAAATATCTTATCTGAATAGATGCTTTCTAAAATGATTAAAATGCATTTGTTGATAGGAAAAGGAAGCGTTCATTGAACTGTATGTTTTTTTAGTAATCACTCAGAGAATGTGAACTGGTTTGACCTTGTCCACGATATTCCAATCATTAAATTGTATGAATTTATAATGAAAGAAAGGAACTTATTTTCTAATGCTGAAATAATTAGTGGCACAGCGTACCCTGTTAACACTTTCACTGCGGCAATGACCGATCGGTCACGGCGCTTGGCGTACTTCGGACTCGGCCGTGACCATTCGGTCACCCCTGCCCCTTGTTTTATTATTTGTTCATTAGTGAGATAGCGTCGGTCAGGGAAGGTTGTATTTGTTCGTAGCGTGTAGAGTATGAGTTGTTTTGTTATTATTTAGTTCAGTTGTAGATTTTGATTTTTTTTTAGCGTTAGTGTTTGTGTAAGTTAGTGTTAGTTCTGTACATATTCATAATCAAGTTTGTTATTTTATTAAGATGGTTGGGCCATCAAATATTCGTTTATTTGAACATGTTATGCAAGAAGAAGATAATGTAGACATGGATCCAATGCATAGTAGCAGTGGCGGTGATTCAAGTGTTAGTGATATAGGTGAATAGGTACGGGTGTGTTTTGGTAATTTACCTAGTTTTTTATTTGTTATATATAGTATAGGCATAGTGTATTGACAATATAAACATGCAATTCATACTTTTCATGAAGTCTTGGGACTTATAATTGTGTTACGCATTGCCCACATGCTGACGTGACCGATCGGTCACGGAAATATTTTCATCACTTCCAGCCTCCCAGACTACGTAAATCCACTTCAGATGTCATCATAGGAGAGAGGCTGTAAACTAAACCCCGTCCCAGTGACAGAGGGTTACACTAACCAGATGTTCGCATACGCCCAACCGCCCAACAAGGGAGGTTGACATTCTTACCAGATGTGTCCAATGCCAAGGTTATATGGCAGGTGGGGTTTGAAAGGGCACTCAAAGAAACGCCCTCGAATGCTTTCTAGGACCCCAATTGACTTTTTTATACATTTTAGGCCTTCGATTCTAAAATGTACAGGGAAACCATCCAGCACCGATCGTGGCCCATCACAACTACACTCGAACAGGATTTACAGTAAATTTCACTGTATCTCTTGAAATTATGTAGAATCCTAAAGAAATTGTCCATTTGTCCGTCATACAATCCCCATAATAAGCGTTAAAGATATAATAACTTAAGAATTCATTTATTACGGCGATGCTCTAGTGCGTGGAGGATAGTGAAGCCGGCGGGTGTAGGCTACTCCGTGCAGGGGCTGTACTACTTGACCTTGTGAAACAACTGGACCTGGTAAAACAGACATTTAAACGCTTGACATTGTGAACACTTGACTTTGTGAAATTCAGTTCTACGGGCGTAGTTCGCTATAGGGACAAACCAATACTGGACCTTGACCTTATGAAATAGTCTGTTTACTTGACTTTGTGAAATCTGGACACAGTGAAACGGCACCCATTAAATGTTCAGACACTTCCCTTCCCGGCGTCCTAGCTTGCATTCTTGAATTGAATTGTATTCTTGAATTGAGGCTCTCGGTGTGAAACGTCCAGAAAAAAATCACCAAAATTTACCTTTTTCACTCATAAACAAAATGGTGGCCCTTTTCACCCCAAAACTGCCCCCAATGTATTTATTATGGGAAATTCGCTAAAAAGTAGTATTTATTTTCTAAGTTCAGGAAGATTTTGGTTTAACATTTTTCAAACTGACGCAGTTCAAATTCAAATTATTTATTGCCGCAAAACATATTTACATGTATGGCATCGTCAACACTAAAAATCTAGAAATAATAATACTCCCTTAATCACTTATTACTACCTAGAATGGTTGCAATATTCCAAAAACTCATTAGTATCATACACACAAAGTTCTAACAACAATGACTTTAGCTTAGCTTTAAACATATTATTATTTAAACATTTAATTTCACATGGTAACAAATTGTATATTTTTTTACCTAGTTCAAAGGTAGACATAATGGTAGAACTGTAGTTGCATTGCCTCACTCTAAGAAAATCATTCTGTCTTGTACAATAATTATGGACCGATCTGTTTGTAGGGATTATGCCTAAATTTGCTCTAATGTACACTAGTAACTGTAATAAATACAAAGACGGAACAGTCAGAACGCCAAGTCTTTTAAATAAAGGTTTACAATGAGTCCTACCTCCAACACTCAAAATAATTCTCACAACTCTCTTTTGCAGTACTAAGAGCTTTTTTATATTAGTGTCACAGCCCCAAACAATTATTCCATATGCCAAATTGCTTTGTATGTATGCATAATACACTGCCATCATTACATCTAAACTTACTGACGACTTAAGTCTTCTGATCATAAATGTACTTTTTAATATCTTTTTACATACATACTCAATATGAGCATCCCATTTAATATTTGACTGCAATAACACACCCAAAAATGTAATGTCATTATCACTAGCCTTAGTACCTAAACTAAATTTAATAGTCTGAGTTTTATCTTTATTTAAACATAATGCATTGGCTGCAGTCCAATCCTCTAATTTACTTATTTAATGACAACAAATGATTTGCTAGGCTACTATTTGAACAACTGATCTGTATTGCTAAGTCATCAGCATACATAAAAGATGATACACAAACATTATTTAGAGCTACTGGTAGATCATTAATGTATACAATAAACATTGTCGGACATAAAATTGATCCTTGTGGCACACCAGTGTGTACTTGCAAATATTTGGAATAACAACCATTATAAAACACAGATGGAAACCTTCCCGATAAATATGATCGAATGAGATCCATTGATTTGTCATCAAATCCATAGAATTTAAGTTTTTTTAAGAGAATTACATGGTCAATAGTGTCAAAAGCTTTTGACATGTCAAAAAAACTGCTTAAAACACATTTCTTTTCATCAACATTCAATGAACATTCTTTCATGAAATTTACTATGGCCATTCCAGTACTCTTTCCTGGTCTAAAACCATACTGACTGTTAGAGAGCAAATCGTTATTCTCAAAATACTTCATTACTTGGTTTAATGAATCGCTTTAGGTTTATCCATAGCATTTTTCACTTTATTACAATTATATACTAGTTTTGTATTTCTAACCTCATATTTATATCTTGACTTCATAGTTTTATATAAATCTTTATGATAACCTTGACCTGTACTTTTAAACAATAGATAAGTAGACAAGCATTGCTCCTTTAATGATTTTAGTTTGTCATTATACCACTTAGGCTTTTTAGGCCAATATATATCACGCTTATTATATTTAATAGGAAAGGCTATATCAACTATTTCCAGAAATTTGCTCAAAAAACAATCAAATATGTCATCAATAGAGGCCATCATATATAATGGTAACCAATTAACCTTACTAAGTAGCAATCCAAAATATACACTATTTCATCATCAATTGGCCTAGATATTTTAAAACTACCCTCAGGTCTTCTATTTACATCTTTGTGGGAATCACCCTTAATTATTAAATCTAAATTGCACTTTAAAATTACACTATGATGGTCTGGCATTATCATCGGTTCCACAAAATCGTGGATAATCCTGTCAGGATGTAATGTAACAGCAATATTGTCGATACAAGTCGGTACCAACAGAATTATCACATACACTAGGCCTAGTTACTTCATACACAGAATTCTGCAAATTAAAGCTCATGAGTAAGTTTGCCAAATCCCTTTTTTGCAAACTGTTCCCCAATAAATCTACATTACTGTCACTACATAAAATAATGGAAGCATTAGTTTTATTTTTACAGGATACAACATTCAGTACATTGTATAAACAATCAACAAAACTATCAAAATTATCATGTTCAGGGTCTCTGTACATTTCCAAACATATGACATTTACCTCCTCAATATATACAGCAGCCACCTCACATACAGAAGAAACAGACAAATTAACAATAAAAGACAATTCTGTATACTTAAATTCATACTTTACAAAAATTGCTGTCCCCCCTCGTTTTGGAGATGGCCGGTTAAAGGCACTCACCAGTACAAAACCAGGAATAACTAAATCTGATAGGTTATCTCGATGCTCCCAATGTTCACAAATGCAAATAACATCAATATTATATTTATTGGTCAAAAGAATAATTTTGTCAATTTTCTGGATAATACCTTGTACATTCCAGTGTACTACTGTGAAATCTGCATAGTGATGTTTAATGGGATCCAAAACAGGATCACTTACGTTATTTGTTGTGTCTGAGAATTGCTGGACAAAAAAGAATTCCTATCTCTGCTAACAGGCCTAGACCTATTCCTAGGAGTACGGTACCTACCGACAACGCAGCCTTCGGACCATAAATTAGGATACATGAGCTCTTCACCCAAGTAATAAGGAACCCCAATCTTGAAGGAACTATATGTGTTATATTTAGACTCTAGTTTTCCACATAAAAAAAGTCTCAGACTCTTTAATAGACTTTAGATAGGTTACTATGTCCTCTGAGTTGACTGAAGGGTCAAGTCCTGAGAGAAACAGCCAGAACATTTTCTTAGCAGGTTTTAACAACATATTGGCACTCACCTGTCTAGTTCTGCACGGGTAATAAACGCGTACCTTATATATAAATTTCTGCTTAGTAACTAATAAATTTTGGTTATCGGGAGGGGCCAAGTTTTAAAAACTGATGATCTTATCTACTCAAGTTGGGTATCAATGTAAAGCCATTTCTCTCATGAATCCAAAATATAACATCAAATTTTGAACAGCAATTCTGATGTAGGTACGCCACACCCTCTGTTGCGGTTTTTTGCACTTTAACTGTATTTTATATCGTACCAAGTATGCAACCAATATCCCTTATATTCCAGCATAGTAGGCAAGTATGCAAGCCATATCCCTTATATTCCAGCGTAGTAGTTTTTTTAAATAATAACACTAATTATAGTACACACAGTAAACGCCCCATAATACAATACGAAATAAGAGGTACATATGACAGCATGTACGATGGGAATAGATCAAATAACGAACGCAGTTTCTATTAGTTTATAATTTTATTTTTATATACATACAACATGATAATTTTGCAACTCTTCCATACTTGGTACAAGATTTTCGCAGCGACCGTGGCGAATTATCATCTCTTCCAGCAGTAGAGCGACCCGCAGGTGTCGGTCGTGGTGCACAGCTCCATAGACCCAAAGCCAGGACGGTGATTCATGCGGTTCGCTGCAAATCCCGATGTTTGTCCGAGAGTTTGTGTACAGTCGATGTAGGTACGCCACACCCTCCGTCTTGGTTTTGCGAGCCCAATGTACAACTTGTCTATGTAAAAGTTCTAGTGCGACTTGCGACTGTTGGGAACGCATCATTGTTGTGGTGTGGATCTGTTGACTGTTTAAGAATGGCAAATACAGAGTGGCGTAGTGCTTTACACATGTGGAGAATATCGAAGATTCTCATGGGTTCCGTTGGGAGAGTGTGTGGGAGGGGGGAGGGGCGGTTTATGGACCTTGTGGAGAATGATTGTGTTATAGCGACCATTTTGTTAGTAAAGCCATTTTATTACTGAAATAAAAAAATACAAAACCTGTGTTAATCGTTTTCAAAATGATCTTATCTCTTTGAAATGTTTAATCTTTAGTGACATTTTAAAGGTAAGGAGGAATACAAAAAAAATCACAGCACACCTTGATTTTGAAAAGTAAATTCGCAATCCAAAAAGCTTATGACGTCATGACCTTATTCCTGGCTTCTGATTGGTTGGAAATTGTTCTGAATCTCTGACTTGTGATTGGTTGCAAATTGTTCTGAATTTTATCCCCAAATAAGAGGGCAATAACTTGTCTAGTTGTCCAGTGCTGTCCCGAACGGCGTCGGGACAACATCGTTTGAGGGGAGAGTGTTATTTATATATATATATATATATATATATATATATATATATATATATATATATATATATATATACGGGAGCCGTGGTGGAGGGGAGGGGGAAGGTAGACTTTTTTCATTTTAGAAATCCGAGTTGCTACTCAACTGTTAGTAGTCGGAACAAAATTCGAGAACAAATCGTGCCTATGACGTCACTATCTAGCCTAGCCGCATATCTCGACGCTCGCCCACCAAACGTACAAAGGCTTTGGCCCGAAACCAAACGTTTGAATTTTGGCCAAACTCTTCCAGCTATACGTTGCGCAAATGAAACCTATTTTATGCACTTGGAAAAGAGGTCAGCTTGACCCAAAGTACGATGTAACGACATTTATATTTTATGATGCGCAATATTTATGAAACAACTTTAATGAATCATAGACATCGTCCTTGATTAGTCCTCGACCAAGGAACTTTGTGCTAGTGTTCTTGTTAACATTCGTGAAATATTTAGTAAATTTTTTTTAATTTTTACTTAAATTTAATTACTGGAAATATGAATACAATGAGAACTGGAATTCATGTTCATTTGGTATTTTAACTTTAAATCAGATAGTTGTAATTTCAACCCGAATTATTGAATTCTGTCCACGTAGATTAAAAATAGAAAACACACTATACATCCCTTTCATTTTAATTGCAGAAACGTTTGAAATATAAACTTGACTAAAATGCGTACGTATACACTACTCCTCACAATACTATAATAACAAAGAGGAACCAACTAATTATTCACGCAGTACGGCTTACGATTCCACAAGGAATGTCAAAGAAGGACCACTGAAATATACATGCAGTACGCGTTATGATTATATAAGGCATGACAAAGAAGAGCAACTGAAATATACATGCAGTACGCGTTATGATTATGAAAGGAATGTCAAAGAAGGACCACTGAAATATACATGCAGTACGCGTTATGATTATATAAGGCATGACAAAAAAAGGGCAACTGAAATATACATGCAGTACGCGTTATGATTATGTAAGGCATGTCAAAGAAGAGCAACTGAAATATACATGCAGTACGCGTTATGATTATATAAGGCATGTCAAAGAAGAGCAACTGAAATATACATGCAGTACGCGTTATGATTATATAAGGCATGACAAAGAAGAGCAACTGAAATATACATGCAGTACGCGTTATGATTATATAAGGCATGACAAAGAAGAGCAACTGAAATATGCATGCAGTACGCGTTATGATTATGTAAGGCATGACAAAGAAGAGCAACTGAAATATACATGCAGTACGCGTTATGATTATGTAAGGCATGACAAAGAAGAACAACTGAAATATACATGCAGTCTCCTGAACCACTGAAATATACATGCAGTACCCGTTATGAATATATAAGGCATGTCAAAGAAGAACAACTGAAATATACATGCAGTACGCGTTATGATTTATGAGTCATGCCAAAGAAGAACCACCGAAATATACATGCAGTACGCGTTATGATTATATAAGGCATGTCAAAGAAGAACAACTGAAATATACATGCAGTACGCGTTATGATTTATAAGTCATGTCAAAGAAGAATCACTGAAATGTACATGCAGTACGCGTTATGATTATATAAGGCATGTTAAATAAGAACCACTGAAATATACATGCAGTACGCGTTATGATTATATAAGACATGTCAAAGAAGAACAACTGAAATACACATGCAGTACGTGCAAAAATGACATTGGCCATCCATTTTCAAAAGGATGGCCAATGTCATTTTTATTATAAGCATTCGATTGGTTTTTACGAGCTTATTTTATTTTGAGTAGTTTATGAGTCAATATAAAAAGAATCAAACGGCAAGAAACTACATTTATTCACTTATTAATAATGGACCATTATTATTAAATCTCTAAGCAGTGCGTAACAAGAAAAATATTTTAGTATAAATTATAGATATTGAGATATGTCAAATAAGAAATAACTTAATGCTCCTATTATGACGTTTCGGATCATTTTCTGTGGTCAGCTGGGAAGGTGAAGTGAAGTTCTCGGCCTTGCCCCGTACATCCCGGTAGCAAAGCACACGAGCCCGTCCTTGCCCTCCACCGACACGTCAGGCAAGGAGACCTATCATTACGCACCGCGAAGGATGGATTAGAATGTAAAGTCACACTCATGCGTACACATTATTAGACCTAATAATTAATTGTGAATGTATAAAAATTAGCTTGAACAAATAAAATTGAAAAAAGAAAGTTTCGTTGAGTCCAAGCAAAATAAATAGTATTTCAAAGTAATTTTTAAAGTCTTTGACTGTGAGTTAAAAACCCTCCATTGGACACTATTACAGCTGAAAATCAATCAGTAGTTGGGGGTTTGCTGGACAATTTATCTCACTTTGAGTACTGTAGGTACAAATTTAGTCGCGTTCTTCTTTAAAATGCGTACTGCATGTATATTTCAGTTGTTCTTATTTAACAGGATTAATATTATTATAACGCGTACTGCATCTATATTTCAGTTGTTCTTCTTTGAAATGACTTATATTATATAATCATAACGCGTACTGCATGTATATTTCGGTGGTTCTTCTTTGACATGCCTTACATAATCATAACGCGTACTGCATGTATATTTCAGTGGTTCTTATTTGACATGCCTTACATAATCATAACGCGTACTGCATGTATATTTCAGTTGTTCTTCTTTGACATGCCTTACATAATCATAACGCGTACTGCATGTATATTTCAGTTGTTCTTCTTTGACATGCCTTACATGATTATAACGCGTACTGCATGTATATTTCAGTTGTTCTTATTTGACATGCCTTACATAATCATAACGCGTACTGCATGTATATTTCAGTTGCTCTTCTTTGTTGCTCTTCTTTGTCATGCCTTACATAATCATAACGCGTACTGCATGTATATTTCAGTTGCTCTTCATTGTCATGCCTTACATAATCATAACGCGTACTGCATGTATATTTCAGTTGCTCTTCTTTGTCATGCCTTACATAATCATAACGCGTACTGCATGTATATTTCGGTGGTTCTTATTTGACATGCCTTACATAATCATAACGCGTACTGCATGTATATTTCAGTTGCTCTTCTTTGTTGCTCTTCTTTGTCATGCCTTACATAATCATAACGCGTACTGCATGTATATTTCAGTTGCTCTTCTTTGTCATGCCTTACATAATCATAACGCGTACTGCATGTATATTTCAGTTGCTCTTCTTTGTCATGCCTTACATAATCATAACGCGTACTGCATGTATATTTCAGTTGCTCTTCTTTGACATGACTTATAAATCATAACGCGTACTGCATGTATATTTCGGTGGTTCTTATTTGACATGCCTTACATAATCATAACGCGTACTGCATGTATATTTCAGTGGTTCTTATTTGACATGCCTTACATAATCATAACGCGTACTGCATGTATATTTCAGTTGTTCTTCTTTGACATGCCTTACATAATCATAACGCGTACTGCATGTATATTTCAGTTGTTCTTCTTTGTCATGCCTTACATGATTATAACGCGTACTGCATGTATATTTCAGTTGTTCTTATTTGACATGCCTTACATAATCATAACGCGTACTGCATGTATATTTCAGTTGCTCTTCTTTGTCATGCCTTACATAATCATAACGCGTACTGCATGTATATTTCAGTTGCTCTTCTTTGTCATGCCTTACATAATCATAACGCGTACTGCATGTATATTTCAGTTGCTCTTCTTTGTCATGCCTTACATAATCATAACGCGTACTGCATGTATATTTCAGTTGCTCTTCTTTGTCATGCCTTACATAATCATAACGCGTACTGCATGTATATTTCAGTTGCTCTTCTTTGTCATGCCTTACATAATCATAACGCGTACTGCATGTATATTTCAGTTGCTCTTCTTTGACATGCCTTACATAATCATAACGCGTACTGCATGTATATTTCAGTTGCTCTTCTTTGACATGCCTTACATAATCATAACGCGTACTGCATGTATATTTCAGTTGCTCTTCTTTGTCATGCCTTATATAATCATAACGCGTACCGCATGTATATTTCAGTGGTCCTTCTTTGACATTCCTTACATAATCATAACGCGTACTGCATGTATATTTCAGTTGTTCTTCTTTGTCATGCCTTACATGATTATAACGCGTACTGCATGTATATTTCAGTTGTTCTTATTTGTCATGCCTTACATGATTATAACGCGTACTGCATGTATATTTCAGTTGTTCTTATTTGTCATGCCTTATATAATCATAACGCGTACTGCATGTATATTTCAGTTGCTCTTCTTTGTCATGCCTTATATAGTCATAACGCGTACTGCATGTATATTTCAGTGGTCCTTCTTTGACATTCCTTACATAATCATAACGCGTACTGCATGTATATTTCAGTTGTTCTTCTTTGTCATGCCTTACATGATTATAACGCGTACTGCATGTATATTTCAGTTGTTCTTATTTGTCATGCCTTACATGATTATAACGCGTACTGCATGTATATTTCAGTTGTTCTTCTTTGTCATGCCTTACATGATTATAACGCGTACTGCATGTATATTTCAGTTGTTCTTATTTGTCATGCCTTACATGATTATAACGCGTACTGCATGTATATTTCAGTTGTTCTTCTTTGTCATGCCTTACATGATTATAACGCGTACTGCATGTATATTTCAGTTGTTCTTCTTTGTCATGCCTTACATGATTATAACGCGTACTGCATGTATATTTCAGTTGCTCTTCTTTGTCATGCCTTATATAATCATAACGCGTACCGCATGTATATTTCAGTGGTCCTTCTTTGACATTCCTTACATAATCATAACGCGTACTGCATGTATATTTCAGTTGTTCTTCTTTGTCATGCCTTACATGATTATAACGCGTACTGCATGTATATTTCAGTTGTTCTTATTTGTCATGCCTTACATGATTATAACGCGTACTGCATGTATATTTCAGTTGTTCTTATTTGTCATGCCTTATATAATCATAACGCGTACTGCATGTATATTTCAGTTGCTCTTCTTTGTCATGCCTTATATAATCATAACGCGTACCGCATGTATATTTCAGTGGTCCTTCTTTGACATTCCTTACATAATCATAACGCGTACTGCATGTATATTTCAGTTGTTCTTCTTTGTCATGCCTTACATGATTATAACGCGTACTGCATGTATATTTCAGTTGTTCTTCTTTGTCATGCCTTACATGATTATAACGCGTACTGCATGTATATTTCAGTTGTTCTTATTTGTCATGCCTTACATGATTATAACGCGTACTGCATGTATATTTCAGTTGTTCTTATTTGTCATGCCTTATATAATCATAACGCGTACTGCATGTATATTTCAGTTGCTCTTCTTTGACATGCCTTACATAATCATAACGCGTACTGCATGTATATTTCAGTTGTTCTTCTTTGTCATGCCTTACATGATTATAACGCGTACTGCATGTATATTTCAGTTGTTCTTATTTGTCATGCCTTATATAATCATAACGCGTACTTCATGTATATTTCAGTTGCTCTTCTTTGTCATGCCTTATATAATCATAACGCGTACTGCATGTATATTTCAGTGGTCCTTCTTTGACATTCCTTACATAATCATAACGCGTACTGCATGTATATTTCAGTTGCTCTTCTTTGACATGCCTTACATAATCATAACGCGTACTGCATGTATATTTCAGTTGCTCTTCTTTGTCATGCCTTGTAGAATCGTAAGCCGTACTGCGTGAATAATTAGTTGGTTCCTCTTTGTTATTATAGTATTGTGAGGAGTAGTGTATACGTACGCATTTTAGTTGTTCTTCTTTAAAACTCCTTATATAATTAATTTTAAGGCTTAATGCATTTACACTTTAGTGATTCTTTACTGCTTTGAAGATTGTAGGTTGCAATATGACTCGTTGTTTCTGCCGTGTATTAAGATTCGATTCGTTCTCCTTTAACGTTTAGAATAACTTTCCTAGAATAAAGTTTGACTGATAAAAAAATCATATATTTTTTTATAGTAAGGAAGCATTCTTCTTACCTCTTGAAGAAATATCTTGGTGTGTAAAACATCATTCGTCAATCGTATTTATATATATGCAAAAAAAAATAGTTCCAGTTGTGTAAATATATTATTTCTATTTTGATTTTACTTTCTTAATTTCAAAAATATCAATATATAGTCGGAGTAGCTATTTTTTAAGTGCACCCACTTCCATTAAACAGTGTTACTTGTGTTTCTCCTTTATTAGTATTATAATATTATATAAATAGGGTTTGGGAATGAGATATAGTTCCACGATGAGTTGTTTGTTACTGCATTGGAACAGTCAGGATTCTAATTCTAACACTAAATTCCTAGCCATTAATTATATATTACACATCTCTGATCTCTTACGTTTTCTGTATCTCTAACTGCTTTTACCCAGAATCTCTATTGATACATTGTGATAATTTACGAAAATTTTTTCAACAGTAAGAAAAAGATTTCGGAACAAATTGAAAACAAATCCAGTACAAATGGAGAACAAATAAAGGACAAATTTTTGATTACAGTTGGCGCAGAATTCGATCTAAAACAAAAATCCAGAACAAATTTGCATTTTAAAAAAATTTTATTTAGATTTTCTTACCGGACCTGTGGTGGGCTGTGTTTGAGTCTAGTGCTGGCTATATAACAGCAGCACGATGCGTTTCTAATCACATGGCTTTGGATTATTACAGCGGATACACCATTGGTGCCACGGTTGTTTACGGTCGTACTAGCGCTACTTCGCATTCATTAGACATGTGGAGAGTTCGACAGCGCACTCTCAGCATTCAAGTGAAGACCATTAGCCGGTAGGCTGCAGTGTGTTTTAGTTACGCTTGTTATATAACCAGCTACACAACGAATTTTTTAACTCATATAACTTTGGATTATTACAGCGGGTCCACATTTGCTACCATGGATGTTTATGGACGTGCTAGCGCTACTACGGACACACATGTAACGAGTCCGCAATACAATTACGAGAGCGTACGACTTGGGACTTTTTCAAACTGGCCGGTAACGTTTCTGAACCCAAAAGTTATGGCAGCTGCTGGTTTTTACTACACACACCGTGAGGATATTGTGCGTTGTGCATTCTGTGGTATAGATGTAGGGCAGTGGGTGAGCGGTGACGATCCACTAGCAGATCATGAAAGATGGGCACCTGACTGCGTGTTTCTTGAACGCCCGAACGACGTAGGAAACGTCCCACTTGATGATGATCCTACGTTAAACTCTGCAAGTCAGGAGGATACAACGCTTGAAATGCAAAAAATGGGCATATTTAAAAAGACCCCGCCTCGTTTCTTACGTTACGTTGCACTAGAGGCTCGCTTGAACTCATTCGATGCGTGGCCGGTATCAATTCCTATAAAGGGTGAAGAACTGTCACAAGCGGGTTTTTATTACACCGGTAAAGGAGACTGCACCATCTGTTTCCATTGTGGGCTTTCGCTTAGGCATTGGTTATCACAAGATGATCCGTGGTTGGAGCATGCTAAATATTCACCTGAGTGCACGTATCTACTGCTGCATAAAGGTCAACTCTATGTTGACGCAGTTGACGGCTTCCAAATAACCATCCACCAGCGTAATCAATCTGAAGAATCAATAACCCCGCACACATTGTCGCCAAGTTGTGGAGCTACTGAGGCAGACTCTCGTAATTTACAAAATGCTCATTCCTGTAAAATTTGTTATGCATCCGATTTAGAATTGGCGGTTCTGCCTTGTGCCCATCTGGTTTCTTGTATTGATTGTGCGTTTCGACTTGATGTGTGTGTTATATGTCGCCAAGCAATCACAGCTATGATTCGCATATACATGTAATTTTGCAATAAAAATAATTTAGGTTGGGATGTGTAAATGTAATTTCACAATAAAGAAACATTTAATTCGAACTCGCATTATGCTTACTACCCGTTTTTTTTATATAAAATACTTAGTTAATATTTCGAATATATTGTGTAATAGATTTTAAAATAAATATGCTAAAAATAACAGTAGAAAAACTGTAAAAATTAATGAGATGTTTACTCGTATCAACGTATTTCATTTTTACTCCCAGACGAACGCTTTTAATCATATTGGGTTATCACTTAATTAGATGGTAGGGTCCCAGACTGATTAAACTTCTCGGTTATCTAGTTTATTGCGTCTACTTACGTTGTGTTGATAATTATAATCACCCTATCCTATCTAAAGATTCTAAAACCTTTTACTATCATTGGTCTGGTTTTTTAATTAGTGTGATTCTAATTGCATCCTTAAAATGTTCCTCAATTGATTATTTGTATTGTTCCCTGTTTGTACGCATTTGGGGAAATAGCGGATCGCAAGCTACGATTGTTGATTTTTTAAATATATAATAGTAGTTTCCTTATATGCGACATTTCAAAAATTTCATTAAAAAACATGACCCGAATTATTTTGCCCCCTCGGTTTGAAATTATTGAAAGTCATTATCAGTTTCTGAATCTGTTTGTGAATCTAACAATATATCAAAACAAAGGGACACCCTTGCACGCTAAACGTACCAACCAAATCACACGCTGCGCTCGTGAAGCAAGCTCGGCCTGCGACTTCGCAGTGGAATTCCACCGTTGGCCCCTTTGTGAATCTCGGCCTGGGGTGTAGGAGTTTTTTATCCGTGAGGCCAGGCGC
Source organism: Stictocephala bisonia (assembly GCA_035578905.1). Classification (NCBI taxonomy): domain Eukaryota; kingdom Metazoa; phylum Arthropoda; class Insecta; order Hemiptera; family Membracidae; genus Stictocephala; species Stictocephala bisonia. The sequence continues at coordinate 80,031 of JAQJVL010001491.1, read as the reverse complement.
AGACCGTCATAAAAGTGTCAACCTACTTGGGCCGCTCCTTCTCTAAAGTGGCACTTCTTAAAAGGGAGGGATGTGGAATTTGGGGCAAACAGCGGGTGGTCCCAGGCCGGTCACTCGGCAGAAACAGTTTACCAAACAAAGACATATATATTTGCTTCAGGCATACTGACTCTGCGATCGTATTGACTCCTATTACAGTTGCTATATCTCTTTAACGGATCGTGATCGCTTCCAGGGTGATTTATTTGCTAATTTCGTTATTGGCTTTGAACTTTGTCGATCAATGGCTATGAAAATTAGCGCCAAACTTTTATTTTACAATTTGACTCCCGTTAAGCCTAATATAATAATAATAATCTTTATTGCACAGTTAATTTTAGCCCACTCAACCGTTCGTCATGTACGACTAATGTTGGCCTTGTCAACCGTTCGTCATGTACGACTAATGTTGGTCTTGTCAACCGTTCTTCATGTACGACTAATGTTGGTCTTGTCAACCGTTCGTCATGTACGACTAATGTTGGTCTTGTCAACCGTTCTTCATGTACGACTAATGTTGGTCTTGTCAACCATTCTTCATGTACGACTAATGTTGACCTTGTCAACCGTTCGTCATGTACGACTAATGTTGGTCTTGTCAACCGTTCGTCATGTACGACTAATGTTGGTCTTGTCAACCGTTCGTCATGTACGACTGATGTTGGCCTTGTCAACCGTTCGTCATGTACGACTGATGTTGGCCTTGTCAACCGTTCGTCATGTACGACTGATGTTGGCCTTGTCAACCGTTCGTCATGTACGACTAATGTTGGTCTTGTCAACCGTTCTTCATGTACGACTAATGTTGGCCTTGTCAACCGTTCGTCATGTACGACTAATGTTGGTCTTGTCAACCGTTCGACAGTTCACGCTGCAGAGAACATTATTCATATATCTTAAAACGGTTTGAATTTCGATGAAAATTAATGTCATGAAAATGTTTGACTTGTTTCACAGAATGTAGACAGATATCTGTATTCGGTGCTTGTTTATAATGTACTCATAGTGTCTGATGAGTTGCTAGAGAAGAAAGAGTGTTGGTGAGTCATGGCTGGTGACATCTGGAGGATGCAAGTAACAGATGGCACCATGGTGGAAGGAAACATGTTTCCTTCCACCTTGAGATGGCACAGTGTTGCGACTTGCGAGTGACCATCATACGGATGTTTTCAGAATAAAACGAAAAAGTATTTTGATAGTACATTAACATATTGAGTGACTTTATGGGATTTAAATACAAAATTATAATACTTAGACCAATCAATAATTGGTGGCGTAGAAGGGCAACAGCTTCAAGGTTTCCAATCAGAGTCAAAATAAACTTTGAAAGGGATCAGCTGATAACCACCGCCTGTCCATTTGTCATTTTGCTATCAATTAATTGCACTTATTTCCAATGGAGTAGTCGGCTTTAGTTAGTAACAGAATTTCGATCATCTATATCACTCATTCGAAATTCCATATTCACCAATATCTTGACGAACGGTGACTTAGGAATAAAATAAATATGTATGAATAAATAGTTATAAAATAATGAAGTATTATTTAATTTTATAACTGGAAGTCACACATTTACTAGTAATGTATTTTTAAGTTACAAATAATAGTTGTTTGTTTAATCACATTTTTTACTAGTATTTTTTTTACTTATAATACATTCAAGGATAAAAAAGTCAAATGAATTTGTATTGTGTAATAAGACAAATTCATCTTCATAAAAACTTAGTAAAAACTGTTATCACTAGGACCGCATCCGTTCCATCAAGCATGTGAGGTTTGTATCGTTCCATCAAGCATGTGAGGTTTGTATCGTTCCATCAAGCACGTGAGGTTTGTATCGTTCCATCAAGCACGAGAGTTTTGTATCGATCCATCAAGCACGTAAGGTTTGTATCGTTCCATCAAGCATGTGAGGTTTGTATCGTTCCATCAAGCATGTGATGTTTCTATCGTTCCATCAAGTACGTGAGGTTTGTATCGTTTCATCAAGCATGTGAGGTTTGTATCGTTTCATCAAGCACGCGAGGTTTGTATCGTTCCATTAAGTACGTGAGGTTTGTATCGTTCCATCAAGTACATGAGGTTTGTATCGCTTCATCAAGCATGTGAGGTTTGTATCGTTCTATCAAGCACGAGAGTTTTGTACCGTTCCATCAAGTACGTGAGGTTTGTATCGTTCCATCAAGTACGTGAGGTTTGTATCGTTCCATCAATCACGAGAGTTTTGTATCGTTCCATCAAGCCCGAGAGTTTTGTATCGTTCCATCAAGTACGTGAGGTTTGTATCGTTTCAAAAGCATGTGAGGTTTGTATCGTTCCATCAAGCATGTGAGGTTTCTATCGTTCCATCAAGCACGTGAGGTTTGTATCGTTCCATCAAGCACGAGAGTTTTGTATCGTTCCATCAAGTACGTGAGGTTTGTATCGTTCCATCAAGCATGTGAGGTTTGTATCGTTTCATCAAGCACGTGAGGTTTGTATCGATCCATCAAGCACGTGAGGTTTGTATCGTTCCATCAAGCATGTGAGGTTTGCATCGTTCCATCAAGCACGAGAGTTTTGTATCGTTCCATCAAGCATGTGATGTTTGTATCGTTCCATCAAGCATGTGATGTTTGTATCGTTCCATCAAGCATGTCTTATGTGCAATACTAACGTTACTGTTAATGAAATAAAAAAATAATTCTTAATGTCTGATTATTAAGTACATACAGTAGTAAGTAAAAATGTCAGTAAAAACATTCCTAACCAACTTCACATGTAACGTGCAATACGTAATTAGCTCTCACCTAACCCGCTCATCTTACATCTTACGGTTGCATTCTTGCGATGATTCGATGTCTACTGCCTGAAGCTTCACATTATTGAGTGTGTGGACCAACCTAACTACTGAAGAGGATGAAGATGTGAACCCTGACGAACTCTTTCTCGTCAAGACCAAAAAGAAAACAAGTATGATTTCGACTCCCTCATTGACTAAATTTGTTTAAATACTTTGCTGTTATGTTATGTATTAAATTAATTATTGTTGTAAGCCCCTTAGTGGCCCTGTCTATTTGGTTAATAATAAATGACTCTTCCTGAGCATAAGTGGGAATGCAGTTAGTAACCAGACTACAAGCTATCCACAGTCATTCTACAATCATATTATTCTATAATCATTCATATTGGCTTTAATATAAGCCCAAAGTTGTTTCGGTTTATCATATCTAAGGAAGAAGTATTAATAATAAGATGCAATTTTATGTTTTTTATATTTTTAAGTTTTAATGATAATTCTTCTGATAGAAGCTTTTGAGGGAGGGAGGGAGGATTTCGCTTGAAATTGCTAGGGGAGATGAATTAGGAAGGGGTGAAATTGTGTGACAAAATGGAAGGTTATACCTGAAAATAATGAGCTGCTCACAGTGCATAATTCAGAAAGATTATATTGAATTTTCAAAAATATTCTTATTGCTGGGCTAAAAGAAGTTGCATTTACATAGTTATTAATGTTATCTAGCAGCATTCGACCATCTTAAACGGTCTAATTGAGGTGTTTTTCTATTATGAACCATTTAGAAAACACAAAGGAATGTTTAAAAGTAATGTTAGGAACAAATAGTTTTCTTTAATTTTTAATTTTTTGTGCGTATGCTATATCTCGAAAATGGTTAGGACTGAAAAATGTGTCCATATGTTGGAAAGAAATTGTACAGTATTTTGGTCAAACATATTTCACTAGGTTGCACCGTCGTTTTTTTTAAATACAGTAGAATGAAACCCCCCAAAACTGCACCTTCTTTGTGCCCCCCCCCCCCCATTGCAAAGCTAGAATTCTAGGGGTGAGGACTTTTAGTATGTTTATCTTTTAAATAGTCCAAATAAAGTAATGAAGTCAAATTGTATGCTTTTGACCATTCCTTCTACACCCAGATTTTGAGCATTCATTACAAAAACTATGAAATGTATAGAAAGGGACACAGTAACATTGATATGTGTTGAACAGAAGATATTGAAGTCACATGTCGAGGGTGAGTTCATTGCACTCTGTTGTTTCCCTGAACGAGTGCCTTGACCCCCTCCCCTACCCACCTACACGCAACTCACAACACTAGACATTGACCTAGAAACAATAGTCCTAAGTTGAACTGTTATCTTTGTGTCCTCGTGATGACATAGTCTTGTGTTTTAGTGTTTTTAGTGCTCTTTTTGTGTTTTAATGTTAAGTTTTATTATTTACATACATAAAATACATGAATGGTTTGAATAATGTAGGCGGATGTGCAATTTCCAATATCAAATGTGCAAAAGGAATTAGAGATGTTGAATATGTAATCAATTACGCCGTTAGTAAGAAATAACTGTAATAAATAGTAAAGACTAGTAAAACTCTGCAGGATATAGGCCTATGTGGGTGGATATACAGAAAGTTGATATACAGAAAAATAAAGATAAAAGGGGCTACATTTTCTTCTGTGTAGTTTGTCTTTCCACTGACATTATCGTAAAAAACGAATTTATTACATTTATTTCAATGGTTCTAGAGTGAACCCTTGCTGAAATACATATTTTGTCCAGCCACTTTTAGTCCTGAAATTGGCAACTTTCTGTATATCCCATATGTGTTGTCAGAAGCTTAATTATTACAGGGTGTCCCGGAACAACCTGGAACACTTTGGTGAAGTTGTTCCTTAGCTCAAAGCAAACTAAAATCTTCCTACAACATATGTCCGGAAATGCTTTGTTTACCTGCTAGCCGCCATTTTGTTGTTTTCACTTAACAATTTATATCCCTGAAACGCTTTGACCGATTAGACTCAAATTTTGCATACTACTTATAAATACCACCACTTTTTGTGGAAAAACTCAACGTTTGGAAAAAATAAGTTTTTTGAAAATGGCGGCCGTTTAAAAATTTAAAACTTAAATTGTGAAAAAACGGTGCATCAAACAAAAATAATTATTGAATAATATTCTTATGTAAATTTTATAACAAACTCAACAACACCAAGTTCATGAAAATTGTTTAAGAAACAACAGAGATACACCGTAAACTGTAACTGAAAACAGGTAAAATCCATATGTTTGCATGCTTAATGACACCTGTTTTTTCTGGTTTTCAATGAAAATTGGTTCTGCTCCTTCACTGTAGTCCTGCCGCATCTATAGGTACATTACCCTCTTTCTTTGTGGCATTGCCACAATAATTATATGCATATAGCACCTACACCTCCCTCACCGCAGTCTTACTATAAGCTGTCGCCTAGTTGCAATTACAAACACAACACCATCCTATAACCTGTAATGATAGGTGCACAATTCACTGTAGTCTTGCACACTAATCTCAGACTGAAACTTATGACTTATAGGTGCAATATTCTAAAGCAAAATACAAAATACGACTGAAATATTATTTTGCGATGCCGTACAATAAATGAAGCTTATTATTAATAATTGATAAAGATTCTATTGATAATAGATCGATTGCTTATGATTTTAATAGTTTAATGGGCAAGTTAAAAATCTCTCACATAAGGGTTATGTAGTATACATAATGCTCTCGCAAATTGTACTCATTGTGATTGTTTTCTTAGCGTTTCTCTGTATTTTTACTTACGCTGTACGCAATATGACACAAAATATGCAGAAAAAATTTAAGGGTTTATTCAAATACGAAATGCCGTCACCCTTATTTTACGCAAACCACCATGAAAGTGTGAATGTGCAAAATAAATACGATTGCAATTTGGAAACATTACGAGTGTGTGATATGAATGATCCTATAACTATAATGGGGTGTAAAGAGTTTGCTGTACGCTGTTTTCACTTCAATAACGATATGAGTTACATAGACGACGGCGAGGTGGCTATGCGTGTACCAAAAAATAAATCTCCACAAGAGGGTTATGTGCTGTCTATAAAGGATCTTGCAGCATCGTGCAACCCTTACCATGGGGATCTAGTAGTCATAAGCAGCAGTTTGCGTAAAAATGAATACTTACTGATATGCAATTGTAAACATCCTGGCTATTTCGGGAATGATACACTGATGGGATCATGTGAAAGTGTGCACATATGTAACGGAAAAGTGAATGACATTAATAAGCCATTAGATCAGATCGAATGTCTTTGCGAAACAACAGAAATATCTAAACGAAAGTGATATACCTGTGTGCCTACCAATAACTGTGCGTGAGGCAAATGATAAGTTCGATGATTGGTCAACGTTGCTACAATGGGGTAGTCGCGATACCATATCGACAGACTCGCTAAGCTTAGACTACAAAGCTAATTTACCGGATCGGATTTTAGACCCTTGTAGAAATTCAATAATAGACACAAGCGTAAGCATACCAAATGCGCAATTTGACAGGGACGCTGGGACTTGTCGTTTCTATGATTATGGAATACCATTTTCAATCGGATTATTTCCACGTCCCAATAAAAACAGTGATAGCAATACCAGTGTTCTAGACTGCGCCATACATACAAGACTCCCATATCAATTCGTACGTGCTACGGGTAGAGTGCTTGGTAGTAAAAGTATATTAGCTTTAAATGTGGATGGGAAAACAGTGGTGCTGCTGCCAGATGAAAAAGACAGATCTATAGGCGTAGGCGACTCTGCCCAAATTATGATTGCAGGTACCAAACCTGAAGTATTCTTTGCGCCTGTATGCGATGCTTTAGAATTTAAACTTACTTATGTTTGTTATGTAAGTAATCATTATGATTTAATGGAAAATGGGTTACCACGAGCCCAAACGGAACCTCACCCGTTTTTTTATATGTGGGGTTACGAAGATTGGGATAGATTTGAAACTGTCGCTGGTAAAAGTTCACTTGATTATTCTAAGGAAGGCTTTCGAATAGCTGACCCTAAAAACTTTTTAATGGCCGGTGAACGTTTGGCTGCGTATGGAGTAAAGTTTGGCCGTGATGAATCAGGTATTTTATCTTTCGCGAACATAGAGGATTACCGGAAACATGAACAGGCTATTCAATGAAAAATAAGACAAATAAAAAGTGGAATAAAAGTGAGGAATGAAAGTGGTAAATTAATTCAAAATATAATTTCAAAATGATGGATCAACTATCATAATTTTATTTTTTATCATTATTATACATTGGGCTTAATATAGTTTAAACATTATAAACTAATATGTAAACAAAATGAAATTTAAATAGATTTACATTACATCAGCTAACGAATACATGACTAATGATATCAATAAGGCATTACATGAAAATAATTTTGTAATTGCTGTTGCAACAGACCTAACAAAAGCATTTGATGCAGTAGATTATAAAATGTTACTCAACAAACTATTGAATACAGGAATAAAGGGCAAACTAATGTCACTTTTTACTTATTATTTAAAAAATAGACACATATGCACCTCCATAGGGGAATATTGTTGGTGATAATTACAATGAAGAATATGGCTTAATACAGGTGAGTATAATATTACCGGTCCTATTTTAACATTTATGTAAATGTTTTGCCATATTTAAAATACATAGTAAAATGTTGCAATATGCAGATGATAACATAATATATCTGGTTCATAACAATATTAATAAGAGTATGTCGCAGTTAACTATTCTTTTCCTTGGAAAAATATTGATACAAATACGAGTAACATTGAAATAAATAGTAGATGGTATTCTACCAGATTAATAAATATGAAAAATGAATGTAAAAAGCTATATTTATTAAATAAAAACTCGACAAATGAAGCTAATAACAATCTCTACAAATTATTGAAAAAGGAATACAAAAAAACATTAAGATTGCAAAAATAAATTATAATAACAATCGTATTTGGAATATAGTGAAAGATTTGTCTGGAACTTATAAAAAGAACAAAATTTCTAACCATCTTTCAACAGATGGGTTCGATAATAATTTCTTAGATATTGTTGAAACTCTCATTCTATCGATTACTACAGACAATTCACTAAATTCTATCCCACTCTTAAAAATGTTTACTCATTCAAGGAAAATCTTTAAATTTGATCATTTTGCAGTTGAAAAGGAATATGAGATTAGAACTAGTTCAACTTATGATACTTGCAGTATGAATACTAAAATGTTAAAATTAGCTTCTTAGTTGATATATGTGAACTACTTACATGCTTATAAAATAAACGTATTTACTTGAGAATATATCCAAGTACATTTAAATGAGTAAAAGTTAATTCCCAATCTATAAAAATGGAGAAGTCGCCTACAAAAATTACAGGCCTATCTTATTTATTTTGAAGATGATAATCTATTAACTAAAAAACAATACGGTTTTATAAAAACATATTGTAAAATTGAGATTTATTTGCTTAAGAGTTTTTGATTATTCAAAATCATTTGATAGTATAAACCATGGAATTATTCTCCAAAACTTAAATTACTATGGACTTGGTAGTAATTCACTAAAATTAATGAAATCATACTTGGAACATATGTTTCAATTTGTAGAAATTAATGGCCAACTTTCAGAAGGTAAAGAAATTAAATATGGCGTACTATAAGGATCTCCTTTGTGTCCATTACTTTTTAATTTTTATATAAACGATATTCCTAAAAAATATGAACTCCACAAATATTAAATATGTCTTATTTTAATATAATAATAAAATAATCATTAATAATAAATTATAATTTGTCAACATAAACCTAAATAATTTATGTATATTATAAACACAACATAACCCTAAATAATTACTGATATAGTATAAATTATTAACATAATAATCATTTATTTGTCAACATAACCCTAAATAATCTGTTGCATAAGAAAAACAGTGCAGGAATGCAACTCGTTCAAGTATGGTTTTTTTAGATTTCACCCCTCTTTGGTGTACAGTCAGTTCCGTCCACAGTTGACCTTTGGTACAGTCCAAACATTTACACTATTAGAAACTGAACTTTGTTGTGCCCTAAATTACTTTTGCAACTGTTTGTAAATGAACATTCCACCGAAGATTAATTTATTGTTTATTGTTGTTTTATTGTTTTTGTTGTTGTTACTGTTTTTGTTGTTATATATTTAGCCTACTCTCGTTAATATTCCTAATATTTGGAGTGGTCAAGATATTTATACTGTGTTCTATTATGTTATGTTTTATTTGAATGTGTTAAGCTATATTATCTTACATTACTTTTCCAAATGAAATGAAAATGAAATAATAATTAATAATAATAAATTATAATTAATAATAATAATAATTAATAAAAATAATAATAAAATAAAAATAAATGTACACAAAAATATACAATTACAAACGGAAAAAATTTCACCAATTTAAAAATTGCCAATTTTAAAACGCATCAATACATATGGCAAATTTTGAAAATGAATTTCGGATGTTTTATAAAAATGAGCAGTGGATATTTAACGCCGGATCGAATTTACACCGTCTATTGCTTAAATTTTTTGAATAATTCTGTGGCTTGATTATTGTAAATTTAAAAAAATCTTCATCTAGATAGGCTCTGCTCCGGCCTATAGGTAAAAAGGCCATAGCGCCTGAAAAAAATTTCAACCTGTTACCAATTTTAAAACACATCAATACATATGGCAAATTTTGAAAATGAATTTCGGATGTTTTATAAAAATGAGCAGTGGCTATTTAACGCCGGATCGAATTTACACCATCTATTGTTTAAATTTTTTGAATAATTCTGTGGCTTGATTATTGTAAATTTTAAAAGAGTCTTCATCTAGATAGGCTCTGCTCCGGCCTATAGGTAAAAAGGCCATAGCGCCTGACACTTTAGACGTATCAGACCGGTGCATGAACCTTTTATACAATATTTTATCAATTAGTTGTGATTGAATATGCATATAAAATTGGTAACAGGCCACACACGATGTAATGGGGTCTACAAAATAATTTTGAGGTTTGAAACAAATTGTGTTGCCTGTCTCGTAACACAATTTGCATCTAACCCTCCGTTTGCTGCCACCAAGAAGACGTAGCTCCGAAGGAGAATACGCCTTCATATAGTGCGCCCGAACAGGCGTGATCCCACTTTTTGTAATTAAGTGGGGACCGTTCAGGCGCGGTGGCAATTTGTGTATATTTTTGTGTACAAACTCCTTTCTGAATGCCAGCGAACGATGTGACCGGACAGGCGACGGTAGATGTGGCCTGTAATCAAAAATACAACAATTATAAAATTTAAAATTATAAATTAAAAACTATAGATACAACATTGAGTATTAATTAATTCGGGCCACAAGCCCGATCATAAGTATTTTAATGTAAAAAATTCAATGCCATCTTATCGTGACGAGCAAGAAGAGAAAGAGCATATTATTTTTCATACAACTATTTTTTCTTGTTGTCATATCTAACACCAATGGGAGTGCTTCTCTACGCTTACTTATTGCCCACCCCTGTGTGCTCCCCCCCCCCATCCTTTAGGCGATGGGGGCCTTTAGGTGACATGTGCATATATTCTCTGCGTACCCCCCCCCCAACTCTTCTGGCTGTTTTTGTAATAAATCCAATCTAAAGATACTACCAATGCCATTACTATGGACAATAAATGGGCCCTAACATTACGGCCAATAAGAGTGCAACACCCCTCCCCTTAATACAATGCACTAACACTATTATTTCTTTGATTTAGTTAAATACGTTGTCTTGTGCGTTTTTCTTTGACCTTTTTTTGGGGCCCAATAAGTACACGTAGGCAGAATGCCCGTACAGCGGGCATAATAAATATGTATGGTTATATTCATGTCTATTTACTAAAATTTTAAACGAATTTAGCCCGTTCTTTCCATAGTCAAGGGAGAGGGGCGACGGTCCAAGAAGGGGATATTAAAAATACCTTTTTTGACAATTTTAAAGAAAAGTCTCTGTTTGCACAATACAAAAGTACATAATGCCTTTATTTTGTCTCAACAATTTAATTTCGGAAACGTATTAAATTAACACCATTTGAATGTTATTGCAGTGTAAATAAATATTATTAAACAGTCAATAATTATTACTCTAGGCATCATTGAAAACTATGTAGAAACAGTGATAATTATTCGTAATATATTAAAAAAGAGAGGTTATACTGTATTTTCAAACGTACTTAATACAAACTGATTATTTAACGGTGCATTTTGATTTACCCTGGTAATTAACATTTCCTCGTTTTCAATCGCCTGTACTGATTTAGTTTGTAAAATTATAATTTGTTTGTCAGGACTTTACTTGGCTAATTATGTAATTTAATGCAACTCACACTGAATCGTCGCGGCTAGTTGTGGGCTGCGATGGTCCCAACAATGACATGTCAAAGTCCTGGACGCAATTGGCCTCGCTGAAAATAAAAATACCCATTACAAGAAAATTGTATACATGCATCAATAATGAAGTATATAACGAATGAACTTAACTAGTGCGTGTACAACAAGACGTCATGCAAAAGTAATTTTCTTCAGTAGTGAGAGATGTGTAAGTTTTTATTGGATAACAGGCAACTATTGTTAAGGTTTGCATTTCATAGAGCCAATGTACTGCCACTGTGATATGCATGTCAAACTGGAGAAATAGCTACTTGACACACATTTAGCGCGCTATTGAATGCGACCTTTGTTTATTTATTCTCTATGATTGCAGTTTATGAACAACACTCATAAAGTCTGTACAGTTTTACAATTTTCTTCTATTGTAAAGTTGGCCCAGCCTAACCGTGCTCACGGACTTGACTGTATCCGTTTTCACGACGTAGAACCATTTCATTTTGCAACCAAAGACTAGTAAGTATTTTACAACGGTTTGTACTAATAATAATTAATACAAACTAATTAACTACCGGTGCATTTTAATTTACATCGGTAATTAATATTTCCTCGTTTTCAATCGCCTGTACTGATTTAGTTTGTAAAATTAAAATTTATTTGTCAGGACTTTACTTGGCTAATTATGTAATTTAATGCAACCACACTGAATCGTCGCGGCCAGTTGTGGGCACCAATGACATGTCATTCTGGACCCAATTGGCCTCGCTGAAAATAAAAATACCCATTACAAGAAAATTGTATACATGCATCAATGTATAATAGAAGTATATAAAGAATGCTCTATTCTTAACTAGTGCGTGTACAACAAGACGTCATGCAAAAGTGATTTTCTTCAGTGATGAGCGAACAGAAGGGATGTGCAAATTTTTATTGGATAGTCGGCACTGGTGGCGCAATGCTGTAACCCAGCTACTTGAGGACAAAGTGTTTGGGAGATTGTAGGCGATAGGTTGAATGCTCAGTCCTCTTAATACCGACATGGTGTCCGCTTGATGGTTGCTATCAGCGTGGACACAACTAGAGGAGTCTGGGGTGTCCATGTTGGGTGGTGATCATTGTGCGGATGTTGTGTGGGGGAGATAACTGAGTATCAGGCTTGTCAATTAGCTGAAAATCAGACCAACACTACGTGGTTCGGATTCCACGTAAAGCTGTAGGCCCCTTAGTTGCCCTGGCTGTTGGGCTATTAATAAATTGCCCTTTCTGAGGAACAGTTGGACTCAGTTAGTAAACACTCACCCACACTCATCCTACACTCATATAACCATTCATATTCGCCTTAAAATACGCAAAACATTGTGTCGGCGTCTCATATGTAAGAATGTAACTCTTGTTAAGGTTTACATTTCAAAGAGCTAATTTCAGTAAACCTTTGATCGAACCTACACTAATACATAGTAACTTAACTGGTGGCAAACCCACGTAGTTTCCAGTTATGGTATACATAATAATGCAACTCACCCCAAACTGTCGCAGCCAGTTGTAGGCACCATTGGCATGCCATAGTCCACGACAACGTCCAGGACACCGTTGGCCTCGCTGAAATAAAAATACCCATTACAAGAAAATAGTATACATGCATCAATGTATAATAGAAGTATATAAAGAATGCACTTAACTAGTGCGTGTACAACAAGACGTCATGCAAAAGTAATTTTCTTCAGTGATGAGCGAACAGAAGGGATATGCACGTTTTTATTGGATAGCAGACAACTAACTCTTGTTAAGGTCTGCATCACAAAGAGCCAATTTCAGTAAACCTTTGATCGAACCTACACTAATACATAGTAACTTAACTGGTAGCAAACCCACATGGTATAAATAGGATACTCTTCTATAGCTACTCTCAGTCGCTCATCTACCGACCGTCAGGCACCATTGTGTAAATGAACTGTGGCATGGATTTCGAAGAATTCGTCAGTCGATTACCAATTGAAGTGAAATATAATATTCTACTAGAACTCCCCTTCAAATCGGTTCAGCTCATCGAAGACGATTATTTTTGGAAACTGTTCTGCAAACGCAAATCGATCGAGAAAGATCCTAACTACTCTTGGAGGACTACATGCATCAATACCTCACTCCAAAGGTGTTTCTGCATCCACCATTTAGGTTTAGACGGACGATTAGTATTGCTGCAAAAATGTAGTAACGAAAGTCATAGAGAACTTGATAACCATGTAAACCCGATCCAGAGATACTAGAGAACCTGCAATTTCCATCAAGTAGCACGGAGATGTGGAAGAGTTTAACTTGTCTTGTATAAATCGTTATGTTCAATAAAACGTTATGTTTGAAAATGTCTCTTTTTTTCCATGCATCTGCGAATGGCTCGTGTTCATGATCGGCACACCGTTTGAGTCATAAAAATAAAGCGGGACTGGGGAAGTCGCTCACTTTCATATACAGTATTAGTTGAAAATCATAAATAAATAAGTCAATTGTAATCTGAAATACATAGTAACTTAACTGGTGGCAAACCCACGTATGTAGTTATGGTATACATAATAATGCAACTCACCCCAAACTGTCGCAGCCAGTTGTAGGCACCATTGGCATGCCATAGTCCACGACAACGTCCAGGACACCGTTGGCCTCGCTGAAATAAAAATACCCATTACAAGAAAATAGTATACATGCATCAATGTATAATAGAAGTATATAAAGAATGCACTTAACTAGTGCGTGTACAACAAGACGTCATGCAAAAGTAATTTTCTTCAGTGATGAGCGAACAGAAGGGATATGCACGTTTTTATTGGATAGCAGACAACTAACTCTTGTTAAGGTCTGCATCACAAAGAGCCAATTTCAGTAAACCTTTGATCGAACCTACACTAATACATAGTAACTTAACTGGTAGCAAACCCACATGGTATAAATAGGATACTCTTCTATAGCTACTCTCAGTCGCTCATCTACCGACCGTCAGGCACCATTGTGTAAATGAACTGTGGCATGGATTTCGAAGAATTCGTCAGTCGATTACCAATTGAAGTGAAATATAATATTCTACTAGAACTCCCCTTCAAATCGGTTCAGCTCATCGAAGACGATTATTTTTGGAAACTGTTCTGCAAACGCAAATCGATCGAGAAAGATCCTAACTACTCTTGGAGGACTACATGCATCAATACCTCACTCCAAAGGTGTTTCTGCATCCACCATTTAGGTTTAGACGGACGATTAGTATTGCTGCAAAAATGTAGTAACGAAAGTCATAGAGAACTTGATAACCATGTAAACCCGATCCAGAGATACTAGAGAACCTGCAATTTCCATCAAGTAGCACGGAGATGTGGAAGAGTTTAACTTGTCTTGTATAAATCGTTATGTTCAATAAAACGTTATGTTTGAAAATGTCTCTTTTTTTCCATGCATCTGCGAATGGCTCGTGTTCATGATCGGCACACCGTTTGAGTCATAAAAATAAAGCGGGACTGGGGAAGTCGCTCACTTTCATATACAGTATTAGTTGAAAATCATAAATAAATAAGTCAATTGTAATCTGAAATACATAGTAACTTAACTGGTGGCAAACCCACGTATGTAGTTATGGTATACATAATAATGCAACTCACCCCAAACTGTCGCAGCCAGTTGTAGGCACCATTGGCATGCCATAGTCCACGACAACGTCCAGGACACCGTTGGCCTCGCTGAAATAAAAATACCCATTACAAGAAAATAGTATACATGCATCAATGTATAATAGAAGTATATAAAGAATGCACTTAACTAGTGCGTGTACAACAAGACGTCATGCAAAAGTAATTTTCTTCAGTGATGAGCGAACAGAAGGGATATGCACGTTTTTATTGGATAGCAGACAACTAACTCTTGTTAAGGTCTGCATCACAAAGAGCCAATTTCAGTAAACCTTTGATCGAACCTACACTAATACATAGTAACTTAACTGGTAGCAAACCCACATGGTATAAATAGGATACTCTTCTATAGCTACTCTCAGTCGCTCATCTACCGACCGTCAGGCACCATTGTGTAAATGAACTGTGGCATGGATTTCGAAGAATTCGTCAGTCGATTACCAATTGAAGTGAAATATAATATTCTACTAGAACTCCCCTTCAAATCGGTTCAGCTCATCGAAGACGATTATTTTTGGAAACTGTTCTGCAAACGCAAATCGATCGAGAAAGATCCTAACTACTCTTGGAGGACTACATGCATCAATACCTCACTCCAAAGGTGTTTCTGCATCCACCATTTAGGTTTAGACGGACGATTAGTATTGCTGCAAAAATGTAGTAACGAAAGTCATAGAGAACTTGATAACCATGTAAACCCGATCCAGAGATACTAGAGAACCTGCAATTTCCATCAAGTAGCACGGAGATGTGGAAGAGTTTAACTTGTCTTGTATAAATCGTTATGTTCAATAAAACGTTATGTTTGAAAATGTCTCTTTTTTTCCATGCATCTGCGAATGGCTCGTGTTCATGATCGGCACACCGTTTGAGTCATAAAAATAAAGCGGGACTGGGGAAGTCGCTCACTTTCATATACAGTATTAGTTGAAAATCATAAATAAATAAGTCAATTGTAATCTGAAATACATAGTAACTTAACTGGTGGCAAACCCACGTATGTAGTTATGGTATACATAATAATGCAACTCACCCCAAACTGTCGCAGCCAGTTGTAGGCACCATTGGCATGCCATAGTCCACGACAACGTCCAGGACACCGTTGGCCTCGCTGAAATAAAAATACCCATTACAAGAAAATAGTATACATGCATCAATGTATAATAGAAGTATATAAAGAATGCACTTAACTAGTGCGTGTACAACAAGACGTCATGCAAAAGTAATTTTCTTCAGTGATGAGCGAACAGAAGGGATATGCACGTTTTTATTGGATAGCAGACAACTAACTCTTGTTAAGGTCTGCATCACAAAGAGCCAATTTCAGTAAACCTTTGATCGAACCTACACTAATACATAGTAACTTAACTGGTAGCAAACCCACATGGTATAAATAGGATACTCTTCTATAGCTACTCTCAGTCGCTCATCTACCGACCGTCAGGCACCATTGTGTAAATGAACTGTGGCATGGATTTCGAAGAATTCGTCAGTCGATTACCAATTGAAGTGAAATATAATATTCTACTAGAACTCCCCTTCAAATCGGTTCAGCTCATCGAAGACGATTATTTTTGGAAACTGTTCTGCAAACGCAAATCGATCGAGAAAGATCCTAACTACTCTTGGAGGACTACATGCATCAATAACTCACTCCAAAGGTGTTTCTGCATCCACCATTTAGGTTTAGACGGACGATTAGTATTGCTGCAAAAATGTAGTAACGAAAGTCATAGAGAACTTGATAACCATGTAAACCCGATCCAGAGATACTAGAGAACCTGCAATTTCCATCAAGTAGCACGGAGATGTGGAAGAGTTTAACTTGTCTTGTATAAATCGTTATGTTCAATAAAACGTTATGTTTGAAAATGTCTCTTTTTTTCCATGCATCTGCGAATGGCTCGTGTTCATGATCGGCACACCGTTTGAGTCATAAAAATAAAGCGGGACTGGGGAAGTCGCTCGCTTTCATATACAGTATTAGTTGAAAATCATAAATAAATAAGTCAATTGTAATCTGAAATATTATATTTAAAGAAAACGTATTTAACACTACATTTCCTTTTCAACATTGTTGCCAACATATGTTGTCAACATGTACAAAAATCGTACTAAACTTGTCATCAACATTTATTGCTATTGTTGTCAACAACGAAAAAGTGTTGGCAACATTACCCACCAGTAGTCGTTAAAGATCAAATAGTGTTGCCAACATTTGTTGCCAACAATGTTGAGAGAGCTTAAGCGACCTGCAACAATGTTGGCAACAGTGCCACTTCCACTGTCCAATGCACGTGGTTGGCTTACGCGGCGTCATTACCCCTATATTGGTTGTTGCTAGAAGTGCAAAAAAAGTCGATTCGTTGTCAACAAATGTTGACCATTCTAAATATTCGCAAAAAATTGTTATGGCAACCAGAAAAAGGAGCAATATGTCGTGAGGTTAAGATAAGTCAAATTAATTGGTTCGTTATAAGAACACAATAATCAGGGACGGGCAGTATAATGTTATGTTTAATGTTTTGTTCATTGTTGGTTGATGCAGTTCCATGGTGGACAGTGACTAAACTGTTAAACCGATTACAGTGACTTGTAACCGTTGTGTAAAGCGCTACATTCTGCTTGTCACAGATCTAAGGAACAGTTTAAAGCGCTACATTCTGCTTGTCACAGATCTAAGGAACAGTTTCTCCGTCTGCATAGGGGTTGATATGTAGACCCCCGTACCACTTCCGGTAGCCATGTTGACCGCGATGATTGGTCCTCACCATCCCTACCGTTTCAGGCCAACCAATTGGAATCGACCGATTCAAAAGCCAGATGGTCGCTAGTGAAAAGGAGGGAGCGGCGGAGCGTTCTGCGTTAGTCCAACACAAACCTCCCTTGTGCAGTGCACGGACGACGAATTTGTGGGCAATCGACTAAAACAGCCTATTACCGCCAATTATTGCTTTAATTTTGTCTCAATTGTTTTGTGTACAGTGCGTTTGTGTTAGTAGTTTATCCTGTGAAGGATGTTTGACCATATTGTTCGGCATTGTGCGGCTCAGCGACGACGAGGTGGTCGACTTACTGATCACACACGGCATATTGCGGGGGGGGGAAGTAAGTGTGGTAAGTGTGGTAAGTGTGCGGAAAATCTGGTTCTCGATAGGAAGGAAAGTAAGCAGGAAGGTATGTAAGTAGGAATTTTGAGAAAAAATTCTGCTTTTTTCACGTTTTTTTTCTCAAAACCATCATAAAATGGACCACTTCTGTAAGGACGAAAATGTTCAATTTTCCTATAAAATATCGCTTTCCCCCAAAAAATTTTCAATGTCCTTTCAAAAGTGGCCCATTTTATGATGGTTTTGAGAAAAAAAACTTGAAAAAAGCATAATAGTCTATATCAAATAATTACCGTTATCTCTAATCCAATGAATTGTTTATTCATGTTCTCAGTCAATCTTCTTGTTATTAATGTAAGCTTATAGTATTAGTTCATAAACCAATCTGACAATGTCTATAACAGACTTTACTTCATGTAAATGTATTGTTTTCTGGACAATAAAGAAATTTGAATTTGAATTTTTTTGAGAATAACATCCTTCTTCCAAAAGAAGTTTTATATTTGACACCTTTCTAGGTGAGAGGTCAGATTTCTTACCCATAACCTCAAACTGAAAACAGTTTACGACTTTCGGAGCACTTTGTTTGATGATTGAGAAAAAAAATATAAACTTGTAAACTATCACTTAAAACTTAAACATTATGGGTTATTTTACAGTAAAAATAAAATAAAATGGTAATATAAACTGTAACTGGATAAAGACACCCCAAAATAGTTGTTTACACTAACTTAGGTAAAAACAATACAGCACAGCTGATGTCAATTTGTATTGTGTTAGTGATTGCAGCTGGTCAAACCAGTTGTACCAACTTACATTACTACAAAATAGACAAAGAAGTACCTCAGTATATATTATAATAGCAATAAAAGTTACTAAACAAAACAATTTTATTAAGTTATAATGTAACATGATATTTCTCTTATAAAAGAGAAAAAACAGTCTTTAGTCTAATAATTTGGCCACCACTGTAACATAAGAATAATAAAAAATCAGTTTAACAAATAAAGTTACCTTTTTCGTAAGTAAGCACGCTAAATCTTTCCTCCTCTGAGGATGACGATGTTGGTGGTACAAATTCATCACTACTAGGAGAACTAAAGAGGTCTGATAAACTTTCTTCACTATCAAATTTCTCTTCATCCATTATGTATAACTAACTAACAAAACCTTATTTGAAACAAATAAAATAAAATTCAACAACTGTAAATACAGTGAAAAGAACAACCATAACCTCAAAACACTATTCAGGATTTGGATTCATAAACAACAGTGGACACAGAATGCACAGCTGCCAGAATAACAATGAAACAGCTGATTTTCAGCAGTTATAACCTTTTCAAACCAAAAAAACATTCTGTTAATGTTAGTTGCAACCTTGTCATTCTTCCTAGTTCCTATATCTGCCAACAGATCGCATCCAAAGTCAGTTTACTATAAAGATCTCATTTAAAGATATCCAAATATTGTATAACCTTGATTTCGACAAAAATGTCAGTTAGAACCTTGTCAAACCAATGGAGTGATCTTGTGTCTCGCATGACTGATTGTTATCCTCTTGCATTTCTTGTCTTTCAATGTTGGTGTCAGGTGCTGAGTGTGGATGTGAAGGTGAACAGGTAAAAGGAAGTTCTGGCATCAGATGACATGCTGTAGTGACCTCAGATGTTGCTTTGGCTTGCAGAAGCGTGGTTGAAATAGTTTGTTTCAGTTTGGCAATGAATTCATTGTAAGAGAGTCCATTCCACAATACTCTGGAGAACCAACAGTGGTTGTAACATATAATGTCTATGGGGGCTGCTGTGAGATGATGAAAGTCTATTATGTTAGTCACAAAATGGTTGATTGATATTCTATCACGAACACACCCCATATGCGAACATATTAACTTAGTAAAACATCTTTTTTTAAAATCATCTATAAAGTCTTTAAATGCCAAATCGTAATCCATATCAGTAGGTTTACCGTTGTATTTATCCTTTGTAATTAATGCATAAATTCCAGCTCCATCAGGGACTTGTTGATAAGCGAGGTGATAAGTTATGCAGTCAGATGAAAGTGGTTTTCCAATTTGTTCTTTAAAAGCCTCTGCTACACCCGCAGACATCCGTCTATCAGCTCCAAAATCACCTGACATGCAGTGTGCAAAAGCAGTTTTTTGCTTGATTTTACATTCTAAAAGTATTTCATTCATATCCCTTTATATTATTTTTTCTGGATGTTGAACAGTTTAATAATGGCACTGTAATTCATGAGAGTTCCACTAAGTGAGGGCTTTTAAGAAGATGTGTGCTAACTTAGTTGTGCCTCTGATATTTAGGTGTACATGGATTGTGTAATGCTGTCTCTTCAAATGGTAGAGATTAATTAAGAATACTCCCGTCAACCTGTACTGCTCTCTCCTTGATATAATAGTTAAATATCTCAATTTGACTATTTTCTAGCTATCTAATATCTAATAGGAACAGTACATAAAAAGACAGGTCTGGTTTTGGCAAGAAATTTTAGCTGATCTTCCAAGTCTTGATATATACTTTTGAAATTGTCCTGCAAGCTGTCATTTGTTCCCTCAAGAACTAACAACAGACTATCTTCTTTGTCAATATCTGCTGAGTGACACAGTACTCCCTATCCTCACCATGTTAAAACAGGACTTTTTAGGTACACATAACTTTTTTTAAATTATCCCATGTTGCTGAATTTGTTACAGCTTCTACTTTGGATATTTACTAGCAATAATAAGAAGGCTTCTTGTTATATTAAAAAAAATAAAATAAACAAATGGCAATATTTGTATAAAAATCTAAATTTTTCAAAAAAGAATTCATAAATTTTTATAAAAAATTAAAACTAATTAAAATTTTTAAAACCCCTTCTTATTTTTGTTAAGAGCACTAAAAAGAACAACTATGCAAAGTTTCAGCCTAATCCGATAAGAATTGGGGTAAATAACGGTACCTATGTAAATAAAAACTAAGTTTTCGGAAAAACAGGTTTTAATGAAAATAATGATTACTCACCCAACTATCAACTTAAATAGTCCTGCACCATACTCTGCGTCTGCATCATTTATTTCTTCATCTTCCAGCCTCCTTTTGACATTTCTCTTTGCCTTCCTTGCCTTCTTTTTCAGCTCCTCAAAGGCTCTTTCCGCATCTTTTACTTGCCTCGCATCTTGTTTTTTTAGGCCTAGCACACAGTTGGGCCCCGCTTCTCCACACAAGTCTTCCAAAGCCCCCTCATTATAACACAGCACAGCATCTAACACTCCAAGTTTTATTGTAAGTCCATTCACAAATGTAGTTTTAGGTAGCCTACACCAAACCAGTTGATTGAAAGCTTCATTACAATTCTGTGTCATACCGTGCAAACAGCGACTGAGTAGGGTATTGTCAGTGAGGTCTCTATTAACAGTTTAAATGACTTCCATCATAGCTGATGGCAAGGAGTTAGTGTGTTCAGGACATTTAAGTCCTCTTGCTGCTGCCCTGTTATATTTACACCATGAATCCCCGCCAATGGGGCACATACCATGTTGCGGTTCAGCATCAGTCGACGCTTTATAGAAAAATGTTGCCCAAACTGCCTGTTTCATATTAGTAACAGTTTTGCCTAAGCTAGACCTTATTGCATTACCATAATACTGTTGTAATTTGTCAAGTGTATCATCAGTCAACCTGCCACGTCCACCCAGAGCCTTATCATCAGTCAGGGTTTGTTTCTTTAAGTTTGTCGCAAACGTCTAAGAAGTTTGCCTAACCGCTTTTGAACATGGCCTACACATTCAAGCTTGGTTGTTGTTGAGTTGAGTTTGACGGGACAAGTGTGTTTGAGTGACAGCTAGTTTAATTTTAATTTGTGTGCCTATTAAAACAGTATAATACTATTAAAAGTGATAAAGAGTGTTTGGATAAGTATTAGAATGCTATAAACTCATTAATTTCAAATTTTCCTAATTGTAATCCTAAATATAATAAGAATATAACTACTTACAATTCCTTCTGCTAAAACCACATGTTTTTGTATACTTTAAAAAATGAATTTCTGAAGTGGATAGTACATATAAAAGTACAACAATATAGAAATATTTATTTTCAATATATGATATAAACTATTTAAACAAGTCAACTGCACTTCTTTGGTAATAATTTTATTTGTTAAAACTGCAGAAAGTGGAACACTGATATTTGACATCAGTAGTTTGGATGCAGGTTGACTCAGGGCTTATATCTCCTCCAAGTCCAAGTAGTGCTTGAATACTGTAACCTGAACTTTGAACACCTGTGTCTTGTATGATTGCTGGCAGATGTGTATTGTTCATGTCTGAAGACTAGTTTCAGACTAGCATGTCTTACTATCAGCTGTTTTGTTCCAATTGAGTACCTTACACAGCTGATCCCTGACTGTTGCTATGGCAACTTAGAATTCAACTAGTTTTATTATTTGATAATATTCAAACTGAAATCTTTCATTCTGACATGGAACAATTAAATTAAATGTTGGTTATTTTTGTGTTTGCTGCAATATACATTTAGAAACAACTGTGGCTTTCAACTGATTAATTTACCAAATCTCTTAGTTGACAAAAGTGATTATTTATATTTCACAAACTTTACTTATTGACTTCTTTGTAATATATGCAATTTTAATTAGTGACTTTTTCATCTAACAATATAATTTTACATGGCTTATCAGGTGAATGATTTAGTTTTCGGAAAGGTAAAAGGATATCCTTACTGGCCTGGAAAAGTAATAAAGGTTGATAAGGAAACTTATAAACATGTCACTAAATTTGAAGTTACTTTCTTTGGTACATATGAAATGGCCAATAAGCAAAAATAATTTATGTTCTTACATGGCAAACAAACTTAAATACACCCTGGAAAGTGTTGCTTCAAAACATAAAGATACCTTTGATCTAGCCTTAAAAGAAATATGAAAGGCATGGGAAAACAATAAACCACAAAACAAAAGTATGAGTCTTATAGCAAAACACAATAAAACTCCCAACAATTCAAAGAGTTTTATAAATGCTGTACTATCTAATGACTTGACACCATTGTCATCTAATTTTATTCAAGCTGAATCTACACCAACTTCTAACAAAACAATCAGTCCTTCCCCAGAAAAAAATGTAAATAAAACAGTAAATCCATCCATAACAAAGCTAATTGATGATGTAAATCAGGTAGATGTTAATCAGAGCTCAACACCTATTCCTGCAACAGGAGATATTTTAACACCTGTCAAAACTCAAGGCAGTTACAAAACGTGTGAAACAAAAGACATAGCTGTCATCAATACGCCTGTGGAATTGGATCTGAAATTTCAACTAAGCGCTTTAACAGACAAATGCATCGAGTTGGAAAAGGCATTAATTAAAGAAAAAGACTTAAACTCTGAATTAAAGGCATGTCAAAATAATGATTTTTTTTACAAAGATTCTTCAACAAGAGCTTAATAAAAGTAAACTTGAAAACAAAAACTTGAACTCAGTTATCAATATACATCAAAATGACAACAAAAAAATAACAGAAGAGTTGAACCAACATAAAAACTACAATAAATGTTTTAATTGCTATCCATCCCTTGAAAATGCGTGGTGTACACCCAACAGAACATTCAAGAATGTACCAACTTCAAATGAAAGCAGTATTCAATGTGTAAACTCCTTCGATGTTTTATCACAAGACAATCCTGAATCTGTGGAAATTTATATGGTGAAGGAAAATCTAAATATGGAAAATTCTGTTGAGCCTAAAAATAATACGAAGGGAACTAGAAGAGTGAAAACTAATTTAAAAAATGAGATGAAGACCAATAAAAAGAAATTAAAACTAGTAATATTATCCGATAGCCATGGAAGAAATCTTGACAATCTGGTTGAACAACGAACTTCATACAATGTTTGTGCTTATATAAGGCCGGGTGCTAATTTTGACAACGTGACCGAGGAAGTACAAGAATTAAGCAACGAATTAGATGGAAATGATTACCTTTTGGTTATTGGTGGTACAAACAATGTCGAGTCAACGGGAGTAAAAAAACTTACTGATGGTGTGCTTCGTCTGATTAATAACTCAACACATACCAATTTAATACTAGCAACACTTCCAATGAGGCATGATATCCCTGAGCTTGATATACAAATCTCATATATTAATACAGAGTTTGAAAAGATAGTTGAAAACCACAAACATATTAAACTTCTACCTTTGCATTTGTTACCACGCAATCTCTATACAACTCATGGCTTACACTACAACAAGAGGGGCAAAAACCAAATAGCTAAAATGATTGCAAATTTAATTCAAAGCACTAAATCAACTGGTACTATAATGGAAGAACAAACCTTAAAACTTACAACAAATCCCTCAGAGTTTAACATAAATATTATAGAAGCCGACATGAATGACTTGCCAGAACAGTATAAAAATGACCCTTCTGTGGCATTTTCACACTCAATATCCGGAGATTTAGACCATCCTAGGCATATGTCTGCAGGAGTGGCGGTAGTTTTCAGGCAAAAAGTTGGAAGGCCCAAGAGTGCAGACTACGTCGCTGAAAGGTTAACCCGTCAAAAGTTATCAAGTGGAGCTATAGTATATAGCCTAGTAGCCAAGCCACACTACAACGCAAAGCCCACAACACTTGACTATGATCATGCCTTCACTCAGCTTACGCAAGACTTTAAGGAACGGGGATTGAAGACTCTAATATGTTCTCCAATGGGTTGTGTGAGGGATATGATTCATACAGACCATTTCGCTAGAAACATCATTGAATTTCAGCAAAAAACACAGGCCACTGTTAACATTGTACCTTACAATGAAAAATCGAGAAGAGTTTTACCAGATGGACTAGCATATCATGAGTTTTTGAGGAGACTAAATGTTCCAATTATGGAATTCAATAATAACTCGGTGAAAGTGACTTCAGGTACATTTCTTGAGGATATTAACTCCAAGTCACCTAAAGTCCACATAGACATTTCGAAGGACGAAGAAGAAGAAGTTACTAGTATCCCACTTTCTACACGGCAAAAAAACGTGTCCCCAAGGAATTCTGTAGACCCAAGCTAGATAGAAATAATTTTTGTTTAGTATGCAAGAACCATCATAATTTTAAACTAACTATTAACAAAAACGATCAAATAAAAATCTCTTCAAATTGGCCAATCTGCAAAAAAGCTAAATTTGATACAAACTTTATGTGGCTAATGCATTTAAATATTCAAGGAGGTGTAATAAATAAGAAAAATGATTTAGAACTTATGTTAGAAGATTCAAATATTAATATTGTTTGTTTAAATGAGCATTAGCTTGATAAGGAAAATATAAGGGTTTTAAATAGCATACCCAACTATAATTTAGCTCATTTCTACTGTAGAGAGGGGAGTGATCATGGTGGTTCTTGTATTTTGTTAAAAAGTAATTTAGAATATAAGATTAGAGAATATTTATGTATTCTTAACAAAGACCTAATATTTGAAATATCCTGCGTGGAAGTTGTTAGCTTAAATATAATTGTAATTTCTATTTATAGAGTGCCTTATAGAACTAATTTTACATTTTTCATTAATAACTTGGAACCATTGCTAAAGCTCTTAAAAAAAACTAACTGTGTAAAAAATATTTATATTGCATCAGATTTCAATGCGGACATACTGGAAAACTGTAGCCAACCACAACACAAATTAGAATTTTTATCCTTATTAGAATCATATGGATATGAAACTAATTTTTCATCTCCAACAAGAATCACTAACACAAGTATGTCATGCATTGACAATATTCTGACATTCAAATTTAAATCACAATGTAAAAAGTCAGTCATGAACTTAGAGTTAGGTTTATCTGACCACAGGGCAATTTTTATAGATATTTCTAATGGTAATCAATTGAGTGAAAAAAATAAAACTGTAAAAAATATAAGGCGAATATTTTCTAATGGAAACATTTCTTTATTTATAAAAAAAAATAAAAGAAGCTCAATGGAATACTTCTTTAGCATCATCATTACAGGAGAATGTTACAAACTTTTTTGGTCAGTTTCAAAATATTTTTGAGGAATCATTTCCATTAAAATTATTTAGTAATAGATCTAGTCGTAATAAGCATAAAAAAACATGGGTTACAGAGGGGATTAAAGTATCAAGTATGAAAAAGAGAGTGCTTAGCAAACTTGCTAAACAATCTAACAATTCTGAGTTTATTGAATATGTTAAAAGGTAAAAGAGAATTTTTAGATCTGTTTGTAATAGAGCAAAATTGATGAATAACGCTAATTGTATAAAAGAATCTGATGACAAAAGTAGAGCTGCTTGGTGTGTTGTTAAAGATGAGCTAGGCTGTAAGAAACCTAATCATAACTTTCCTGATATTGTAGTAGATGATGAAACTATAACCGATCCTAGTTGTATAACTGATTGAATTTTTTAATAACAAGTTTTCAGACACTGCTATACAAACAAGAGTTAGCCCGTGTGAAAGTGAAGCACTTAGATTAACATTGAATGTTAATAAAAAACATTCTTTAAATTTTAATTTCCAAACTGCTACTGATGAAGTCGTAAAAGCAATTAAATCACTTAAAAATAAAAAATCTGCAGGATGGGACGAAATACCAGTTCATCTAATAAAAATAGTTTCACTTGTTATAGCTAGACCTTTATCAATTGTAATCAACCAGTCTTTTAAGAATAATATTTTTCCAGAAAATTTGAAATATGCTGAACTCAAACCTCTTTTTAAACAGGGTGAAAGGCAGAACCCAGATAACTATCGTCCAGTTTCCATTCTTGCATCATTTTCTAAAGTTTTTGAAAAGTTAGCCTTCAATCAATTGTTAAATTTTTTAGAAAGGAATGCTATTTTGGTTAATGAACAGTTTGGTTTTAGGAAAGGGCGCAGTACAATAAATGCCATCTCAGATTTTGTTAACGAAGTTTCATGGGCTTTGGACGGGTCACAGAGCACCGTAGGTTTGTTCTGTGACTTGTCCAAGGCTTTTGACTGTGTTGACCATGGTATTCTTGTTAAGAAACTATCTTTGTACAGCTTTTCAAAAGACGCACTCTTATGGATTAGATCATATCTGGAAAACCGTTTTCAAAGAACAGCAATTTTTAAAAATGATAAAAAATATACATCTGAATGGAAAAGTGTTAAAGTCGGAGTGCCTCAAGGATCTATCCTGGGACCTCTCCTATTTTTAATATACGTAAATGACTTGCCTAAAAACGTTTCCAAAAAACTAATACTTTACGCGGATGATACAACTACCATAATGAAAGCAAATTCTCCTGATAAACTAGAAATTAAAGTGAAACAGACTTTGGAGGAATTATCACAATAGTTTGAGGTTAATGGGCTAAAATTGAACAAAAGTAAAACTCAATTGGTTAATTTTTGCACAGTCAGGTCCCAACAAAAATTTATTAGTGAAATAAACTTTAAAGGGGAATTATTGCCACTGTCTAACAAGGCCAAGTTCTTAGGAATAGAATTGGATCTAAAATTAACATGGGACAAAGGTATTGAAATTATTGCAAAGAGGCTAAACTCTGCTAGCTTTCAGATGTTGGTTTTAAGGGACATTGTGGATTTGAAAACCAGACTGATTGTTTACTATGCATATTTATTTTCAATTGCTCAATATGGAATTTAACTTTGGGGTATAGCTTCTCAGGCAGATAAGGTTTTTAAAATCCAAAAAAAGTTTTTAAGAATAATGACATTTTCATCTTGCAGGTAATCCTGCAAGCCAATTTTTAAACAATTAAAGATATTGACTATTCCTAATTTATACATACTAAAAATTTTAATGATGGTTAAGACAAACTTGAGTAGTTTTTATGATGAACAAGTTGAACATGGGTATAATATTAGATTTAAAAATAATTTGCAGTACCCTAACCATCATTTGAAGCTTATTGAAAAAACACCAAACTATATGGGAAAAAAGATCTTTAATAAACTCCCCCTTAAATACAAGACTTTAATCAACACAAACTCTTTTAAAAGCAGTCTTACCAATTTCTTGTTGGAAAAAAATTATTATAGCATCAGTGAGTACTTATGTGATAGCGACATGTAAGCTGTATTTTATAAATTAAGTATAGTTTAATATTACATAGTGGCCATGTTGTGTAGAGGATATATAGTGGTCTCTAATGTTAGTTACATTAGACAATAATAGAACAATCTCCTCTAGGTTTTATTATGTTATGTAAGTTATTACATTATTAATTTTGACAATGTCACCTGTTTTTTAGCTGTGCTATTCATGTAAAACGTTTATGTGACAATAAAGAAATTTTGATTTGATTTGAGTTATAGGCACATTATCACCATATGGTTTGTGGGCCACAACAGTATTATAGGCTTTGCTGTCTCCAAACCCCAAAAATTGGGTGTACCTAACAGGTATGATGCGTTTGTCAGACCGCTGGAAGATTTGCAAAACACCGACATTCTCCATACCGCCACTTGACCCTTCGTAGTTTGCTAAGTAATTGTCATGATCTTTTTTTCATTTTTACAAACTGGGCAGTACTTACTAAGACACAAAACATCCAAAACTGCCATTTTCCACAATAGTCACTGTAATAACTCCATGTTTGGAAGTGTGTCCACGCTTATGCCACGTTCCATCTACTGCAACGCAAATGTCATTATTTCCATCATTTCCTACCACAGCATCATGCGTGGCACTTGTCATAGAATCAGTACTTGCTTTCTCAACA
Source organism: Stictocephala bisonia (assembly GCA_035578905.1). Classification (NCBI taxonomy): domain Eukaryota; kingdom Metazoa; phylum Arthropoda; class Insecta; order Hemiptera; family Membracidae; genus Stictocephala; species Stictocephala bisonia. The sequence continues at coordinate 51,239 of JAQJVL010001491.1, read as the reverse complement.
CTTTTCAAAAGTACATTGTTGTATCTGAAAAACTTACTAGGTGGTGGAGGTATATTCATGACAGAACACAACGTTTCAGCTGCTGCTTGGCATTTTCCGATACTTCGAAGACCGTACACAAGACTCAAGACTCAAAATTCTTTATTCATTTATATAAATTTAGTACATTTGAATAGTGTCATTATATACTACTAACTAATTATACTAAGTTACATACTAGTACCTAAACAGTTTGAGTACGCTTTAAGAGCCATAAAGGTGAAGTTAACATGGTTCATTTTGAATTTTAGGAGTAGGTAGTGGAAGAATTCGTCCAAAGAGTAAAAAGCTTTATTTACCAGAAATTCTTTTAATTGCTTTTTAAATTTTGTTGCATCTTTTTCTTGTCTTAAATCTTTAGGAATACTATGTAAAAATTTCCTCCCCATATATGTTGGGCGCTTTTAAAAAAAATGTGTTTTATGACGGTTTGTTACAATTTCATCCTTATGTCTTGTATTATAACAATGACTAGGATGAGACAAATTTGTTTTTATTTCTTTGTTTTTTGTTGTTAATATTGCATCTAATATATACTGTCCGTAAACTGTTAATATTTTTAGAATTTTAAAATGTTCTTTGGCTGATTCATTGTGTTTCAAATTTAGTATAATTCTGATTGCTCTTTTTTGCTGTTTTAGAATTTTGTCCATATTATCCTTTTAAGTTGCTCCGAAAAGACATATTCCAAAAGAGATAAGGTGGAGTGGGGTAAGTGCGTGATTGGGGTAAGTGCGGACGTGAGGGTTTTTTACTAATTTTCTAAATAAAAAAATAATTTCAGGCCCAATTATTGTTGTTTGCATCCTAGACCTAATTTGTAAATGGTTTCTATGGTTTTACCATCACATTTGTTAAATGTGTGATGTTCTGAAAATACATTTACATTTTCACTCAAAGTCAAAGTTGGCAAGTGTTTTTAATTAAAAAAAAAATACATTTGCAGTAAATATTTTTGTTGAACTACAACTTTTAACAATAATAAAATAGGCAAAGAGAATCACAGTATTTTTCTTTTTGGAATATATGGTGGCAATGTGTGTTTTTACTGCTGGTCTGCACTTGCCCCAGGAAAATTCATTCGCGGGGCAAGTGCAGACCATAAAAGTGGGGTAAGCGCGTAATACTCTGTACTTCCCCTTCATAACCTTTAAATACTTGCTTTTATTTTTAGTTGTCAAATAAACCACTTGCATATCAATAATTTATGAATCCTGTTTTTTCAGATATGAATCCTGTGCCAATGATATATATATATTAGCCTAAGACCAGGAAATTGCTTCAGCTAGAAAGGCTTTTTACAGTTTTGGAATGAAACTTGCAGCATGCTTCTTTGTATCCTTTGCACTAACCTACTTTAGTTTATTGCCATTTATAGTTAAGGTTTAAAGGGTACTTTCTAATAAAATAGACTCTGCCTTTTTACGATCTAAGGTTAGGTTAGGTGGCCTCTATTTAACTAGAAAGTACCATGACTTGCTTAGTGTCTTATTACCTTGTTTGTTTGCACTAGCTAAGTATCATTTTCCTTGCCTCTTTGCCATGCTTCTTGTGTTGTTTTTAGGTAAATATTTCAAAAGATTTGAAGTTTACTAATTAATTATGGTGCGAAACTATATAAGAAAAACTGAAAAGGCAAAAGCCTATTCTAAAGAGGATTTAGAAAATGCAATAAGTGATGTTAAAAGTGGAAAGTTGAACAGTTATTGTGCAAGTAAACGTTATAAAATACCTCTGAACACTTTGATAGATCATGTTAAGGGACGTAGGGGAATAAAGTCTCAGACTCTAGGTCGGGCCGCAGCTATACCAATAGAAACCGAAAGGACTCTGGCTGAAGGCCTAAAGCAAATGGAGAGATATGGATATGGATTAAGCAGGAAAGAAGTGTTAGAAGTTGTGGGCCAATTTGTTCGACAAAATAAATTAAAAACCCCGTTTAGGGATGGAGTACCCTCAGAAGACTGGTTTTTGAATTTTAAAAAGAGACACAATCTTTCAGTCAAAAAACCTCAAGCAGTTGAATATGCAAGGAAAAAACATGCGACCCTTTCATCATTGAAGAATACTACAAAAAACTGAACAAATGTTTAGAAGACCTCAAACTGAAACATGAACCGTCCAGAGTGTGGAATATTGACGAGACCTTCTTCAGCATTGATCCAAGTAAAACTAAGGTGGTCGGAGAAAAGAACTCTCCATCAACCCGGACCATCAGTTCCTCTGGGAAAGAAAATATCACAATTGTACTAGGAGGCAGTGCCCATGGGGACAAATTACCCCCTCTTGTAATTTTTAAAGGAAAAAATATCTGGGACAAGTGGATTGCTCAAGAGGGTACAGGGTATCCTGGAACAACTTACGCTGCAACTGCCAATGGGTGGATGGAAACCGGTTTTTGAAAACTATTTTCAAAACTGCTTTCTACCTAACATTGGGAAAGAAAGACCACAACTGTTGATATATGATGGCCACTCATCACATGTAGGATTGAACGTTATCCAAATGGCAATTGAAAACAACATTGTCATTTTGAAACTACCACCCCATTCTAGCGACAATCTTCAACCATTTGATATTAGTGTGTTCAAATCACTGAAAGACTCTTGGGACTTGAAATTAGTAAAGTGGCAACGACAAAACGTGGGGAAGAAAATCCCCAAACACCTGTTTGCGAGGTTCATTGGGGAAATCTGGATTGAAACTGAACCAAAAATAATTCAGAATGGTTTCAAAAGAGCGGGTATTCATCCCTTTGATTCGTCAGTTTTTCCCGAAAAGCTTTACGACCCTGCAGCTCTGCGTAGATGGAAAAATCAACAAAACAAGACTGATAAAAATAGCCCTTCCACCAGTGGAAATGTTGCCCATTCTGTTGCTTTCAACCCTAGTGTTCAAATTGATGATAATCAATCCTCCTCCAGAAATATGGACCGAGTGCTTCCAGCCAGTAGTAGTTCTGCTATTCCATCAACAAGTGCTTCGCATCCAGTAGGGCAACAAACGCCTGACATGCCATCCACAAGCACTTCAAATCTGCATCAAATGTCTGAAACCTGCAATACTACTTTTGCAGAATTGTTACTAGCAACAGTTCGAGGACAACCAACCCAACCTTCAGGAAAGAGACGAAAAGTTGCAAGAGGTGCTGAAGTTATAACAAGTGCCGACGTCGTCGATCGTCTAAGAAAGGAAAAGGAAGAAAATAAGAAGAAAGTACAGAAGAAAGAAGAAAGACAAAAAGAAAAGGAACGAAAGAAGAGAGGAAAGCCGTTACCCAAAGAAAAGCAGACAAAAAAGGTTAAAGAGAGAAAAAACTACGCAAGGAAAATCTTTCTGATTCTGAAGAAGACGTCTTAATTTGACCTTTCAATCATCAGATGAAGATAATCTTCTGGATGTTATCGAAGAGGAAACACAATATGACAATGAAACTGAAGCCTTATGTCAAGGACCCCACAGTTGGAAAGTCCAAGATTGGGCTCTTATAAAATTTGAAGGGAAAACAACTGTAAAACATTTCATTGGGCTTGTTGAAAGTATTTCCAACAACAAAGAGCCAAATATGCGATTTTTAAGAAAAGTTTGTACAACCTCTAAACAAACAATAATGAAATATCCAGAAGTGGACGATGTGTCAGAAGTGACAGAAAATCAGATAGTATCCATTCTACCTCCACCTGCCCTCGGTAGAAGAGGAGAATTGATATTCAACATCGGATTTTCTCAATATAACCTCCAATAAGTTGATAAAGAAGGGGATGAAATTGTAAATATGTAAGTTATATAAAGTGTGGACAATATTGTGTAAAAATACATGATTATATGTTTGAGTGTAAAAAACAAGTTATACAGACTTAATAACCCTAAAGGATAACCTTCATATTATGTTAAAGGTAAGTTATGGAGAGTGCCTTTTGAACAATTTCTAGAGTAGCCTAGCATGCCCGCACGAAAAAGTTTGTAGCTCAAAAACTAACAACTGTAAAATAGTGAAATAAATTGCATTTTGAAGCTGAAAAACCAATCTATCTGCACTTGCCCCAGCTTCATCACAATGCTGTAGTATAGAGAACATAGCAACTAAGTACGCACTTACCCCAACTAGTGGGGCAAGTGCATACCACATGCAATGTTTTTTTCAAAGTAGGTTTTCTGATCTTCAAACATTAGAAACAGCACAAACAACCCACTTATTTGAAACAAAACATTCTTAAGATTATGTACCCTTAGTTTGAAGCTTATATCTTTTAAAATGACTTCAGAAAAAAATATTTAATCCAACTTTTTCAAAAGTGGTCCGCACTTACCCCACTCCACCTTATGTGAATGTACATAAGCAAAATATATATTTCTCAATTTTGATTCATCACAATAAAACGACATTTTATGCAGAGCATAGATTCCTGAATTAATTTTAGTTAAAATTTTGTTAATGTGGTCATTCCAATTCAAATTTTGATCTAATTTTAAACCAAGAAAGTGGGTGTTAGTTTTATTTTCAACAATCTGAGAATTGATCACTATCACTGGTTCTTTTTGATTTTTGTTGTGGGCTGTTTTAAATTGTATACAATTAGTTTTTTCTAAATTAATTATTAAATTATGTTCTTTTAAATAATTACTAATATTTACCAGCTCTTGGGAGCAGAATGTTTCAGCTTCTTCTAATGTGTTTGATATAATTTGCAAATTCAAATCGTCAGCATAAAGACATAATTTACTGTTTGGTTTATGCAAAAGGACATTATCAAAATTTTTCAAATAACATATAAATGGCAAGGGGCCCAAAATTGACCCTTGTGGAACTCCAAATTTGACTGGCTGAAGTTCCGACGAATATTTGATTATTTTATTGTTTGAATTTAAATTAGTTATTTCTACGTATTGCCTTCGGTTAGAAAGAAATTATTGAAGCCAGTTTAAAGGATGTTTTGCTATACCAAGAGCTTTCAGTTTTTGTATTAGAATAGAATGTTTGACACTGTCAAAGGTTTTTAACAAGTCCATGAAAATGCCAGTTGTGTGTTTTCCTTGATCTACAGATTCAATATAGGAAACAGCAGCTGTAACTACTGATCTTCCCGATCTGAACCCGTGTTGAATATCCTCAATTAAATTAAATTTTTCCAAGTATTCAGTTAGCTGATAAAACACGATTTTTTCATATATTTTTGATAATGATGGTAGTAAAGATATGGGTCAATAGTTCTTTATGTCTGTTACATCTTTTTTTTATGCAACGGGATTATTTTGGCTACTTTTAATTTAGAGGGAAAAGAACCAGTGACAAATGATCAAATGAGATAAAATTCCACTAATATCTTCTTTTACTCTCTTGACCACCACCAAGGCGTAAGTTGTTCTCATAATGGGAAGAGCTTGTCATTTTCGAATACATAAAAGATGTCTTTTCATCACATTCACTACAAGATAAAACTAAACTGGAAACAATACCCTTACGTCTAGTTGTATTGTCTACTAATGTTATTGATCCTGAACAACTACGACAAACAGCAAAGTTAGCAATTTCTTTAGATAATATTTCTAAGTCAATTAGGATGATAACTTTACACATTTCCTCTGTTACATACTCAGATTTGTCACCTGTCATAGTCAGATATTTCAACTTTCTCTTAGATGCACTATTTTTAGACCCAGGACTTGATGATCTAGACCTAGACCTACTTTCTGGACTTGGCAGGACCGTTGACAATGAATCATTAGGCCTAATCTTTCTTCAGCCTGGGTAAAAGAAATCTATTTCCAACAAAACGTTTTTTATTAAACTTTTTGATCCTAGGCATCTTGAAACACTCCTAGCACAAAACACTCAAGATAAACTAAATGAGGTTACAAGAATTACTACTAAGAGAACCAGTAATAGATTGTAGAGAACATAAGGCCGGTATTACACTATCATAGTTATATGTCATAGATCTATTATCATATATCTTTGATGAAATATATTACAGTGTAATGTCCAAATATTATAATAGTTGAAATATTATCATATCTCTATGATCATATGTTCTATCTAGGAGAACATATTATAATATTTACATTCAAAATGGCGTCAAATAAGTTTCAGTGGACGGTAGCAGCGACCAAATTCTTAATTTCTGAATACGAGTCAAATGAAATGTTGTACAATGTGAAAAGTAGTGACTACAAAAACAGAAACAAACGTTTAGTTATTTATCAATCGATTGCAGAGGGTGTAAACAGTATACTTGATGGTTGTACAGCAGCAGATGTTAGGAAGAAAATCAATGGATTAAGATGTCAATATTTGGCTGAAAAAGCAAAGGTAAGAATAGTATTTGTTTTAAAATGTAATTAAAGAATGGATATATATTTTTGCCTAAACTGTTTTGGTTTTAGATAGGTTGTAGTGTATGTGCGTCAAAAGAAACAAAACATAACCTACAACATCATTGACAGCGATTTGCCAGTTATGGTTAAGTTAGTTGTTATTTCATTATTAAAATTATTAGGCCTAGATCCTAATAATTCAGAGTTGAATAACACAACAATGACTGGTAAAACACTGATAATTTTTTTCCTTAATAGATACGAGCTACCTGCCAGCTAAGTGTGACTGGAATAGGCCTAAATAGTCAATCATTTTTGACCCAACCAAACCCATAATATGCTTGTATTTCACAATATAAAATAATAATTGTTGTCTGCCTTTTAGCTAAACAGCTGTTGTATTTGTGGTTCTTTGTTTTGATGTGACTTGAATGAGATAGTTGTAGAACTGCAGTGCAGGGTATTTGGGTGAAATATACAAAATGAAAAGATTATACAGAAGTTTATTGTCAAAATGTTATTTTAAAAATATACAAATTCAATAAAGGCATAAACTTAGGCCCTAAATGTTACTGTCTTTACAGATTCAAAAAAGTATGAAAAGTGGGGCAGCTACTGATAGTGTGTACGAGCCAACTGCATATTGGTTTCCGATGCTTCATTTTCTTGATGCGTCAATCACACCTGATGACTCCGAATGTAACCTACAAATTCCAGAAAATGAAAAATCAAATGAAGAAAACAAAGTAGAAAATGTAAGTATGCATTGGCTGTATTTGGCTTGTTAACAATAGGCCTATGAAATGTAGTTATCTTGCCATGGGACCTTGCCTCCTCCATTATAAAAATTTTTAAAAGCATTACGAACTTCACGACCGTGTCGCACATGACCAACATTTAGTTGTTGCTGTATGGGTTCCATTTGCAGAAATTCATCTTCAGTAACTGGTTGTATAAAACGATATCCATCAACATCAACCACACGCAATTCTGTTCGAGTGTATAGGTACTTTCTTTGTTTAACTAGCATATTGTGTAATACACAAGCAGCTAGCACAATAGATTTTACCTTATCGGGTGACAAATTAATTGTAGTTAAAAGCACACGGAAACGAGTTGCCAGAATTCCAAAGCTACTTTCTATCATCCTTCTTCCACGAGACAACCTGTAATTAAAAACTCTTTCTTCTCTAGTAATGTTTTTAAATGGGTAATGTTTCATAACGTTCTGACTTAGAGGAAAAGCATCATCAGCAAGTACAACATAAGGTAGTACATCATTTGTATTTGGCAGTTTTTTGTCCGGAGGAATATTCAAAATAGATGTGTCCATGAGACATTGCTTCAATGTGCTCTTTGCATACACTCCTGCATCACCTACTCGGCCATTAGCTCCAACATCGACATAAATAAATGTATAATTTGCATCAGCCAAAGCAAATAATATGATACTATTGAACTGTTTGTAATTGAAATAATGTGAACCGCTGGACTCAGGACACTTAATGCGGATGTGTTTCCCATCCATTGCGCCTATGGTATTGTAGATATTCCATTGCATTTCAAACTCTTTTGCTATACTTTCCCATTCTTTTTTGGTAGTTGGAACCTAAAAAATACAAAATTAAATGCAGAATTTTTAAAAGTACAATGTCTATTCTACATTATTTTGTGATTCAAGTTACTACAAATATAGCAGTAGTAATGAAATACTTTACAGATGCAGTACTGTATATTTTTTTTCAGATTCCTGAAGCTAATAACACATTGAAACAAAATCTTGATGAAGAAGGCAAATCAACACAATCTCCATCCCAGTCAAGGAACCCAACCAAAAAAATGAAAACTAATCCTGCAGATTCACTTTTATTTCAAGCATCATCCACAATGAGAGAAATGTCTAAGTTGGCAACAGGAAAACTGCAACTGCAAAATTCATTAAAGGAAGACGACTTTGATGCCTTTGGCAAGTTTATTGTCTCTGAACTTCGGGCCATTCACCAAAATAGCAATGAATACACTACCAGGATGGCAAAACGCAAAATCCAACATGTTCTACTTGAAACGTGGGAGACAATAGATGGGGTCTCACTGCCATCCATCATAACAATATCTGACGATACGACAGACTCAAACTCATGTGCTTGGACAGTAACATCTTGTCAGGATTCATTGACCTCACCTGTATCAGTAGACATAATAAGTGAAGCAATGCAAGCGGCTAATGTTTTGAAAGGTTCCAACATTCAAGATAAATAGATTTTAACAACTGTATAACATTTCAGTTGTGCAACACCAACCATTTTTTTTTAAATTTTTGTATATTTTTTTTCAAAAAATATCCTAGTTTGATTTGTGATCACTAATTCATTTACGGAACATTAAGCAATTACTTTTGTTGTAAACTACCATGTATTTGTAAATAAACATTTCTTACCCTGAGAAATTCGTCCTTCATTGATTCATAAATTGCCTTACATGTTTCAGGAATAATTTGTGTAAGAGTACATTGAGGTATGCGAGTACTATACTGCAAACTAGAGTATGATTCACCGGTTGCTAAGAATCTAAGTGTTACCATAAGGCGGTCTTCCACACTTATACTGTTTCTCAGATGAGTATTTTTCTTTGAAGTAAATGTATGCACTTTGGATGCCACAAAACAAAAACTCTTATCATCCATTCTTAAATAGTTTTCATAATGTTTTTGATCTTCACTTTTGAGTTCTTTCAATAGATGACTGTGGACTCCTAAATTCTCACGCCTTGCTACCCACGGCCTAACCCACAATCTTTTTCTTCTATTACGCTTCTTTTTACGTAGCAATAAACAAATTGTAATTATTGAACTTAAGCACGCACCAAAGGCATAAAACTGTTGTTCATCCATTTTTACAGTAATGTGATCAATTATATTGTGTAGTGTAATATGCCAACATATTGTACATAATATCTCATCATCATAGTTATTTCATCAAAGATATGATAATAGATCTATGACATATAACTATGATAGTGTAATACCGGCCTAACACAAACAAGATGTAAACAATAATAATGTGTCAGATGTCAGACTACAGACAGCCAAAGTATTTATTTATTGTAAACAGAGTAGCCAACCTACAAAACGAAATAGTACAGGCAATAAGAGGATATGTATACTATAACGAAGTACCGGGCGGCATCAGCCCTAAAATAACCATAAAACTCACTGCAGTCCTCCACATATCAATTTATTTTATGTATAAAATAAAATCGTATATACATATATTATACATCAGTGGATTCAGAATAAAATGGAGAACAAAATACAAAAAAATTAATAAATCGAATTTTTAAAAATTGTTGAGTACTGTGTCACCTTAATGACTTGCATGAGGATTGTGTTAGGTCTCACATAACCAAAGGCATTTACTTTGCCTTCACTTAGCTCATCAATTTTTAGTGCAAGATTTTTGCCTTGGCTCTCAGTGCAGATAGTAACTTTGGTCTTTAAATGTTTTAAGTCACTACTTTTTTTGGTGTTTTTGTTACTTACTTACTTGATACTTGAAGTTCTCCCACTAGAATTGCAGTCTGCACCGTGGTCGTCAAAATGGATTCTTGTGGCCTATTCTTCAGTTAAAAATTCTTCTACCGAATAGTAAGGCCACGTTGTAAGATGTTCTTTTAGCACTGATTTGAACTTTTCTATGTCATCCACATTTCTCATTTCTTCAGGTATCTTGTTATAGATTTTTGTACAGGTATATCTTGGTCCATTTTGAGCCTGACTAGACTTTACTAAAGGTACATGTATTTTCTCCTTTTGCCTAGTATGATAACTATGTACATCTTCATTTTTTATAAATTTCTCAGAATTTTTCTTTACTAACAACACACATTCCAAAATAAATAAAGCTGGCAGGGTTAATATTTTTAGCTGCAGGAACAAATCTTTACAATGTGACAGATAATGTTCCTTACAAATGGTTCTGACAACACGTTTTTGCAGCAAAAATATGCGGGGCCATTTGGCTGTTTCCCCAAGAAATAATTCCATATTTCATGATGCTGTGAAAACATCCAAAGTAAACTTTCAAAAGTACATCTTTTCCAACAATTGGCTGTAATCTACGTACCATGTAGCACACTGCTTAAAGCCTTTTAGAGATGGATTCAATATGTTGCTGCCATCTTAGGTCACTACTGATGGTGATGCCTAGGTATTCAGCGGATTCAACAACGGTTATGCTGGACCCTTCAAGTCGAAGCAGCGGGGTACTATCTGGCTTTTTCCGGTTATAAAAAGTCAAGGCTTTGGTTTTCTTCTTGTTCAGCAACAATTTATTTTCCTTGCACCAGTCGCTCATCTCGTTAAGTCCTATCTGTGCCTTATGCCTCTGTGACTCTTCATCATTCTGATGTATTAAATGGCTGACATCATCCGCAAACATCCAAACCTTGCCTGCAGAGATTGAATCTGGTAGGTCATTAACATAAAGAATAAAGAGCACAGGACCAAGATTTGACCCTTCAGACACACCCGTGTTTATAATAGGAGACAAGGATGAACGATAATGCCGAGTTAACCCGTCCAGCCCAGTGTATCGTACACTTACCACCTGCTTCCTATCTTGCAGGTAAGTTGAAATCCAGTTTAGTGATTTTCCTCTTTTACCCATTGCCATCAGCTTATTTACAAGAACTTTATGAGAAAGGAGGTCAAAGGCCTTCGTCATGTCATAAAAAAGGCAAAGTGATTCACCTATTAAATCTAAATGATCATATATCTGAATTAGAAGGTCAAATATAGCATCATTTGTTGAGCGGTGCTTTCTAAATCCATACTGATGATCGGTTAAAAGATGTTTTTTATTCAAGTACGGTATTAGTCTTCTTAACCCTCCCAGCGTCCCATTAAAAACTTCTTGAACGTCCAGCCTTGTTTTGCCGTTTAGCAAGCATTTAGTTTAAATTTTACAAAAAATATAAATACGGAAATATATATGTACTATAGCATATCATTGTAATCAGTAATAAATTTTACATAAGAAAAAGTTAAAATAAGCACTTACCAAAATTTGTACTTTTGTTTTCACCCAATGAATCCAAAAATATCAACAACAAAAAAAAGTTCACTAATCTTTCCACTTATATGACAATAACTTATTTTATATTATTCAAATTTCCATAATAGCCATTATGTTCTAAATTTATCACAGAAAAATGAAATATTTACATAAAAACACAAAATAAGAAAATTATTTACAGTATACTGAGCCCGGTACACATTGAAACATTTTATTCAGAAGAGCTGCTGGTGGAGGATTGCCTCTTCCTTTTTCTTCCTCTTACAGAAGGCCTCCAAAAATGGTCCAAAAGAGGGTAACAGTGTTTGTGTATGCCAATATTACATCCAGGGCACCAATATGTGCTTTTTTTTTGCATACAACACAAACACGGTCATTTTTTTTTTTTGGTAAGTGTGTCAGATTGTGAGAGTTATCACCTGCGGGGCCGGGTTGTGGTATTGGCAGAACAACATCATTTTCTGCTAGGGCCTCAATTATATCTACAGTAAAGTCCCTTCTATTAATTGGTTGGTCAGTGTTGTTTGCATATAAAACAAATGCATTGAATAGAGCCATGTCGACAACATTTATTAAAAGTTTCTTCCAGTACTTTTGGGTAGGCCGTGTACAAGATAAATGGACTTGTCAGAGTTGTCCACTCCTCCCATTGACTGGTTGTAATTGTGAATTACTACTGGTTTGACACCTTCTCGGCCTTTTTTACTTCTAATATTTTTATCTTCGGCATGGCCTGCAGTTGTGATGAGAAAAACCGGTTTCCTGGTAGCAGTTTTTCGAAATCCAACAAATAGTATTTCTCCTTTCCTGAAATAAACACTTTCTCTGGACCCTAGTTTCTGTTCAATGCCTTGCTTGCAAATAAATTTTGATCTTTTATTTATGGTTCCAGTAATAAAAGTTGCACGGTTCAAAAGCTTCTCGGCCAGAGGAATTTTCGTATAGTAATTATCGGTAAAAAGGTGATGACCCTTGTCAAGCAAACCAGCTTTTTGCATGATTTCTAAAATAACTTTCTCAGTAAAAGGTGCTGGGTTTCCTTTCAAAAAGTCACTGCCACTGTAAAGCTCAACATGTAATATGTAACTGGTTTTGCTATCACAAACTTCAAATTTTTTTATTCCGTAGTGGGCATGTTTTTTATTAGGCATATATTGTATGAATGAGCACCGGTTTTTCATGCCCACTATGTCAAAGTCAAAATATTTATTGCCGTTTACAATGATATGCATGACAAAGGTCAATTATATATATATATATATATATATATATATATACACATGCACACATTAGCACAAACTAAACTAGAGCTCTTACATTAACACCTACCAACTATCTTAGCTCCTTATCATTTAAAAAACAATTAACCGAATAATATTCTTTATCCATAAGAAAGGTTTTTAACTTCCTTCTAAATTGCTGTAAATCTGGTTCTAGCCTAACATGAGATGGCAGGCGATTGTATAACTTGATAGCAGAAAATTTCGTTTGTTTCTCATAAAAAGTTGTTCTATGTTTTGGAATTGGGAGGATATCAGGGCGCCTGATGTTGTAGTTAGAAGATTTTGATTGAGGGCTAAAGTATTGTAAGTTTTTCTTTAGAAATGACAAACACTCCAAAATATATAACGACGGAAACGTCAACAGTTTATTGGATCGAAACTTTCCTCTGCATGACTCCAATCCTCTGATACCCAACATCAATCTAAGTGCCTTTTTTTGCAAACGAAATACATGCTGTGTTTTTGAGGTCTCGGCTCCCCATATTGGAAGACCATATGTAAGATGAGGATAAAAACATCCATAATAAGCTGAAAACATTATATCCCTGTTTGCAAATTTAGACAGCCTGCGCAAAACGAACAGCCCACTACTAAGCTTACCACAAACTTCCAAGTGGTACCGATAGTTGAGATTGTTATCAACAACTAATCCTAAGAATTCAGTTTGCTGAGATGACCCAATCTCTGAGTCCCCAATGATAATAGTGCTTGTTGATGAGTCGTCCCTTATCTGAAAATCTAAAAATTTTGTTTTTTCAACGTTGAGATTCAGTTGATTATCCATCAGCCATTGCAACAAGCAGCTGCCTTCAATAAACGTGTCAATTTCTAACTGTTCACGACATCTATTAGACAAGCTGTAAGAAGTGTCGTCAGCAAATAAGCACACTTTTCCTTTACATATACAAGATGGCATATCATTAATGAACAATAAAAATAAGATGGGTCCAAGGACTGAGCCTTGTGGGACTCCCCCATATGGATTCATCAATACAAACATTTTGATCAGCAGTAAAATATATTTTGAATGTTCTATTTAGATGGTCTAATAAATATCTAATTTTCACCCAGGGATCATAATTGGGTTGTCCACGACGGAGAGTTGGGGCCATTGTCAGATGTAGGTTAGAATTTATCATCTTGAATTTATTGTAGGACATAACTTTGTGAAAAAATGGATCATCTGTGAGGGCCTAGTGTCCCAATAAGCTTGTAGATTCTTTTGCCTAATTATTCCCATATTCAAAATACAAGCAAAATATTTTTTTATGTCAGAAACATTTACGTCAACCCATCTTGTAAACCTAGAATGTGTTCACATTGTTCCTGAGTCTCTTTTAGTTTTAATTTTGTTCTGGGCATAGTAATTTGTGTGTCTGACTAAGTAATTCCATACAGCATTTGTGAAAAATAAGTAAAAATATTCAATAGGTTTACTATTTTTTGGTGGCATATTTTTCACTCCTGGATGTCTTACTTGGAACCTATTCCCAACATTGCTTTCTGGTTCAGGTGGGTAAACCCTGATCCAAGTACTTAATTGTGGAGGTGGTAAAGGTAATGTGGGTGTATTGCCCTGGATAGTATTAGGTCAACCTCCATTATCAGGATCATCCGATTCAGAAGAAGAAATTTCATCAAAGTTTGGCTCATACTCGTCGCCACTGCCCGATGAGTAATCACGAAAAAAAATACTGTCTGGCCAATCTTCAGCATCTGTAATATCACTTTCAATGTTCCCATCCTCTTCATTAATTAGTTCTCTAAGATCACTAGAACGTCCATAAACATCATCCGCCATTGCAATGAATAACACACACTAAATAATCACAAGAACAACACAGCTACGTAACGTAAACATCAACAGAACGCTCGAGACTAATCATGTGGCAGACAACAGGTGGGGAGAATGTTTGGGGTCAGTGTTGCCGAGATACGAACATAAAATTATCATATCGTAGCTCCAAATATTCGTATGTTTCCGCCCTGTCCAATGCTACCTTGATCAGTTCAATCGGATGTCAATAGCTCATTCAGCAGCTGTTTGTTTGTGCACGTGTTTAATTCGCCGGAATTCCGGCGCGGACGCTACACAAGCTATTTTAATTCGCTGGAATTCCGGCATGGGACGCAGAGAGGGTTAAGAAGGTAATTTTAATTATCATAGAAAATACACTCTGCACTGCTACTGGCCTATAATTACTGACAAGGTTCTTATCGTTGCCCTTATGGATAGGGCCAACCATTGAAGTCTTTAAGATGTTAGGAAAATACCCAGTTTCAAATGATTTATTTATAATCATGACGAGCGGCTCCGCCACGGTGTCCTTACACACCTTTAATATACTGCATGGTATTTCGTCAACACCGGCACTGTTTTTAATACTGACCTTATCTATGACAATTTTCACCTCCTCTAAGTTGGTAGGCCTCAGCCAAAAGTCATCGTTTGGGTTATATGGATGTTCAGTCTGTCGTTGGTCTGGAAGATCATTTTTTTGTCCGATCAGTTTTTCAACCTCTTCTACAAAATAATTATTAAAAATATTAGCTACATCACCTGGATTTTTAATGAGCTCTTCATTAATTTTCAAACTTACATTAGAATTATTTACATTTTCATCACATGTTAAATCTTTAATCACCTTCCATGACTCTTTACTGATATTACTTGAATTATCAATTTTTAACTTATAAAATTGTTTTTTACTATCAGTAAGTAATATTGCATGGAGAGCTTTTGCCCTCTTATATTCAAGTTTGACACTGTTATTATTAGGTGAATTTCTTGTATTCCAATATAATTATTTCAGTCGATCTTGGGATTTTATAACGTCATCAGTTATCCATTTAACATGTGAGTCGTTTTTAGTTTTAAAAATTGCCTTCGGAAAGCATACTTCAAATATATACAGAAAGGTTGAATAAAAATCGTTAAAAATACTATTTACATCAATAGTATTTTTGGATAGTTGGCTCTTTTGTTAGTCTCATAATAGCTTTGATTTTTTAAAGAGGGTGTATCATTCATCTTGCTTAAGATCTCATATTTATTACTCATCATAATGCCCGAGTCATTTGCTACAGAGCTTACATTTACCTGATTCTTTCCTTTAGTTCCTGACTTAGACTTAACAAGGTTCCAACTGTTCCAAGTATTATTTTCTCGGTTGGTTTTCTCTATTTGATGCACTGTAAAATTTGACTTGGTACTCTGTACATCATTTACTTTCATGATTTTATTTGTTTTATTTTTTCTTTGTTATTATGTATGCTTTTACCATGCTTTGTCAACATTAAGGAAATAGTTTCATCAGCAATTTTTTTAAAGTTGGTAATGGTGTATGAAAGAAGAGAACGTTTAGCAATAATATCACACTTACTCAATGTTGCTTTTTTTTAAAAATCAAAATTCACTGCACCTGAGGTAATGATATCATACACCATTAACTCCACTGTCCAGCACATAAACACTCCACAATCAACACCATTGATTGTTGTGGCCCACCAAGTGCCACGATGTTTGATGGCACTGAATTGTTTAGGAAAATGGACAGTTTGTTTGCAACCATGAGTGCATGCTTCTCATTATAATTAGCCAAGTAGTCAAAGTGCACATACTTGTTTTCAGATTTTATGTACATTAGTGTACTCCAGTGTGTGCGACCATCAGCCTGTGTAAGATTCACTGAATCATTTAAAAGAAGAATTACAAAATTTGTCTCCTCAACTTTCAGTGGTTCTAGTAACAAATTATAATCTACAGTATTTTTTATTGCATGCACTACAAGTGGATTTATTATAATTCCTAATTTTTTTCTAACAGCTTATCACTCGGCATTTGAAAATAGGGTTGTAATGTTAGGTCAGTGAGCCATTTGTCACTCAAAAGTTCATCAGAGACTGTGAACAATTTCCCAACTTCAGTTTCAGTCTGTGTTCCAGTACATGAGACATTTACAGTTGAAACAGCAGCAGCAGATTCAGGTGTACTTAAACTTTGAATTGCAGATTGCAGTAGCATTTCAGTTTGAGTCTCTGTATTTGGGAGCTGTTCAAACAGAATCAGTATCACTCAAATTCATACTTGTGTTTGAAGTAACTGATTTTCCACTATTCAATATCCAAATCAGTATTTAAGCTTTCGCATCTACATGTTACATACTGGGCTTACCCAGTGGTTTGTGGCACAATATGAGCAGAGGGTCGGCACATTAGTGCTATTGATTAGTTTCCTTCTGGCATCGGCGGCATCCCTCTGGGCCTACCTGTCTGGGATACCGGCAGATTGACAGGACATCGTCCAGGAGGAGGGGACAAACTATCGCCGATCCCAAGGCTATCAGTATTTTTTATTGCATGCACTACAAGTGGATTTATTATAATTCCTAATTTTTTTCTAACAGCTTATCACTCAGCATTTGAAAATAGGGTTGTAATGTTAGGTCAGTGAGCCATTTGTCACTCAAAAGTTCATCAGAGACTGTGAACAATTTCCCAACTTCAGTTTCAGTCTGTGTTCCAGTACATGAGACATTTACAGTTGAAACAGCAGCAGCAGATTCAGGTGTACTTAAACTTTCAATTGCAGATTGCAGTAGCATTTCAGTTTGAGTCTCTGTATTTGGGAGCTGTTCAAACAGAATCAGTATCACTCAAATTCATACTTGTGTTTGAAGTAACTGATTTTCCACTATTCAATATCCAAATCAGTATTTAAGCTTTCGCATCTACATGTTACATACTGGGCTTACCCAGTGGTTTGTGGCACAATATGAGCAGAGGGTCAGCACATTAGTGCTGTTGATTAGTTTCCTTCTGGCATCGGCGGCATCCCTCTGGGCCTACCTGTCTGGGATACCGGCAGATTGACAGGACATCGTCCAGGAGGAGGGGACAAACTATCGCCGATCCCAAGGCTATAGAAAACAAGGGCTGAGCTGTTTTTCTAAAGTGGCGATGCTTTCTAGTGCCTTCTGGCTACATGAATACTGGACAGTCCGTTACAGTTGAAATATGCGGAAACTTCGTTACACTTATAGGGTTAGGTATTACCATGTATAGCTGAGTTGGGCCTCAACATAACCTCACTTAATGAATAGGGATCTTTGTATTTATTGTCATACTATAATAATTTAGAACCCTATCAGCCTATATTTTGGACTAACAATATAATAGCTTTTACAATCATTTTGGCGTGTCACTAGTTTTGCCACGAAACCAGCTATCACTAAGTGTACATAATTTTTTTCGTTCGTTGTGTATGTGTCTTGTCTATTGTGGCTAACAGTAAATGTAACAGTCATTTAAAAAGCCAAGTTAACTGTTCCATGACTGAAATGAAATGAAATGAAAAATCTATTTATTCATTGATAACATATAAACAAAAATACATTACATAAATACATGAAATTGATTCCCCATATGGGCGGCTGCCTGAGTGTGGGGAAACTAGTCCAAAACAGTCGTAATGTTGTTGGCCTCTACTACTAAATAACATAAAGAACAATATAAACTTAAACTAGTTTGATATAAAAGAAATACATGCGCATAAAAAGTGACAAATAAGCAATTAATATTTATTGCATCAAGTGCTATCATTAGAAGAGACTTCACACCCACTCACCTACCATGCAAACACGCATTCACAGTTTGCACGTCTCACATCACTTCCCTATCACACACACAGACGCACCTTAACAAAAGCACCCACACACACCCACACAAATACGACGCAGGCAGGCACTTATAGAAAAACACAAAACAAAAACACACTCACACGCACATCAGACAAACTACATCTACACTCCCCATCGTTCAGAATATGGGCTGTTGTGCGAGAAACTTATATATAGGAAGAATAAAAGTAACTTTTAATTTCCACTCTACCAACTTCAACAATCAACTGGTTTACAGATGTTTTATAAACATTTATGCTACACGGTAGAGGATTCTTGATGTGGCGAGGAGCTTTTGAATAAACGATATTTGCGATACAATGAGATGATGACGTCGTTATTGTTTTACCAATCAAGGTGCATTAATTTCGAGATTTGTAGAGGTACGGGTTAAATATGAGTGTCGAATCTGGTTGAACATGTTTTTATTTTTGAAAATGTACATCAATAAACTTCTAATATACAGTTGAGATACATTTAGAACTTTGAATTCATCAAAAAGCAAGTCTGTTGGGAGATGTAGATTTTTTTTGTAATGCTGATTTAATTACTGTCATCTGAGTTATTTCAAGGCGAAGAATAGTTTGGAAGCATCAACCCCAAGCTACAATTCCGTATTGAAGCTGAGATTGTATATAGGCATTATATACAGTTTTTAGTAAATCCGGTTCAAGTTCTCTATAATACAGGAAAAGATAAATATGAATTTCCGGAGTTTATTCTTTAGATAGTTTATATGACTCAACCACCTCATGCGGCTATCGATAACAATGCCCAAATATTTGTATTCATTAACAAGCTC
This sequence comes from Stictocephala bisonia, assembly GCA_035578905.1. Classification (NCBI taxonomy): domain Eukaryota; kingdom Metazoa; phylum Arthropoda; class Insecta; order Hemiptera; family Membracidae; genus Stictocephala; species Stictocephala bisonia. The sequence goes on along the minus strand of JAQJVL010001491.1, from coordinate 32,050 downwards.
CACTCATTCACACGTCACACAATCACGCTGTCCTCCACATGTATGCAGGTGCAGATTATATGTAATCTACTGGATCGCAGTCGGCTCAACATTTTGTTTTAGAAATATTAACAGTGAGCCGACATTGATCAAACCAACGCTTGACAGTGAGCAGACCGCGCTCCGCCAATCTAAAAGCCTCCTTCCAACTGTCGCCTTCAAACAAAAGGACAGTGTGGTCGGCATAAAGAAATATTTGGCCCCCAGCTAAGTTTATTTTACCTAGATTATTTACAAATACTAAGAACAAGAGAGGACCTAACGAACTTAATTTTTTATTTGAACTAAATTAGTCATAAATTGATACTGTCTGATACCCATCACTTAGATAGCGTCGAAACCAATTTAATGCTGTGATCCGACCCCTATGCATTCAAGTTTTTCGATCAACAAACCAATGTCCACACTATCAAATGCTTTGGAAAGGTCTATGAAGACAAATAACGATTTTTTGTTTCGCTCAATAGCGTTATGTATATTTTTTGTAACCAAGAACAACGCATCATTTAAATTGTGGCCATTCCAGAAGCTGGATTCATTTTGAAACAAAATATTGTGATTGGTTAAGAATTTTTCTAATTGGCATCCTACGCTTCTTTCGATTAGTTTAGACAATACACTAGTTAAAGTAATTGGTCTGAAACTGACACATTGGTCCTTTGGGCCATCTTTATATATTGGAATCACTTTGCCAAGTTAAACAATAGTTGGGAAAACACTCTGATTTATTCATTAGTTAATTACATGAAGTAAGGGGAGTTTTACGAATTCAAACAAATTTTTAATTAGAGATACCGGGATGTTATCAGGGCCAGGTTCTGAATTACCCTTCATGCTTAGGACTATATGAAACAGTCACTCCTCCGTCACCGGCTCCAGCTGGAAGTCAGATTCCACTCGAAACTCCTGGTCGTTCAACACTGTCTCGGATACAGGAGGAACAGCTCCGGCTAGGTTGGCTCCTACCCCTACGTAATAGTCGTTAATGTATCAGCGACGTATTTTAAATTAGCCCTAGAACAGTAGGTTTCTTTCTTCATATGATTAGTGCAAATGAAACTGGGTTTTTATTAGTTTCTTCAACACTCCCAGAATCAGCATGTGAACTATATATCTGAGTAAATTGCTTACTAGAACTATTAAATAAGCTATTTAAGAAAAAAGGATATTGGGTGGGTGGCTCAACTAACAACCCACCCAAATATTGGTACCAATATCACAGCACATGTGCCTCATCATCTTAGCACGTGTATTAATTTTGGGCTGGATGAACCGAACCATAACCACAGTAGCTGGTTCTGGTTAGGATTAGGAACCACAGTAGGACACACTACACCTAGTTAAAACGACCTCAAAAATGCCATGAGAAACGAATGGATTTGTGACACGAAATTATCAGGTTATTTGGGCTGAGACTTCCGGTTCCCAGGCGAATCGGAAGTCCAGCCTTATTGTAAACATAGTTGGCTTGTGTACTACTCATTTAACGTTAATATTTTCAGTTAATATATACGACCATTTGGTGATAAAAATGTTAAACCATTCATATTTTTGGAACATCAAATAAGAATATATTCATTTTTGTTGTTGTTAATTTAGGTTTTATAGAAAGTAATCTTATTTATTCATAGAATTTTATTTTTACAACTATGGAACGTAAGATTTACTTTTTTGTTGTACTGAATAAAATCTATCCTTTAACAATTATCATGAGCATATTAATTACAATATCTGTTTTACTTAGTTTTATCCTGCGTGTGTATGGGATATATTTAATACGGCATTTTATGTTTTTTAAATGATTTTGGAGAATGATATTGTTAATATGATTTTGTTATAAATAAAATTTAATTAATAACTGCTTTAATTTGATTTTTTAGAAAAACCTGAATACAGTAAACATGAAAGATGAGATTTCTTAGCATTTACTTGCATTCATTTGTACAAAGACTAATAAGCGATTACGAATGTACTATAATGCTTCTATTTTAATTAAAATTATAATTTTATTACATCTTGTTCAAATAATGACATTATTTGTCGTCATCGTACTAGCGTTGTCTTTTTTAAATACTTCGTTATTTTGTAATACAAGATATTAGACATTTGTAAGGTGGCCTAAACATTCGATTTTAATTAATATATTCCCATAGCCTTTTGTATCAAGAGACGTGGTGAGTCTCGCGCCAAGTACATAACAAAATTTATCAGAAACAGCTGTTCATTTAAGTACATTAAAAAGGCGATGCAGCGGCATCAGGACTTTGAGCTTGGGTTAGAGATAGCGCTGGTTCGAATCCGGCCTAGACCGGAAGATTTATCAGTAATATTCACCTTCTACTGTACTGGTTCGCCCCCTTACTCTGTCTGATTAAGTTCCTCGCACAGATCAATAGTCTATGAGGAATGGGCAGAGTAAGGTAAAGAAAGAGGTTGGCCCTCTCCTTTCTTCCAAAGAGAAGGCGATTGCATTTGAAAAAAAAATTGAAGGAAAAAGGTAATTGTACTGGGGATGGAGGAGGCCGAAAGGTTTGTCCTGGGTTGTGACACATGAAACTTTGAAAAAGTAATATATAAAAGATGCAAGCACATTAAAAGTAATATATTAATAAACAAAATAATATGTCAAATCAAACAACAAACATTTCAAAAAAGTAAAAAATGGCATAAAACCCATTAAAAAAGCTATTAATAAATAAACCAAAAAATATATGAAATCAAAATGGGATGGCCAAGTAGCTTCGGTACTCTAATGAAACCAAACAAACAAATTTGAAAACGTATAGATATGGATGAAAATTAAAATCCTTGGCGGTGGCTATATTTTGACCTCGCTGGAACGCCAAGAACTTTAATTTTCATTAATGTCTATATTTTATCCAATTTGTTTGTATGGTTTGTTTGATTTGTTTGTTTCATTAGAGTACCGAAGGTACTTGGCCATCCCATTTTGATTTCACATCTACTTTGGTTTATTTATTAATAACTTTTTTAATGTGCTTGGCGTAATTTTTTAGTTCTTGTAGTTTTTGTTGTAGACACTCACAGGTGCTTCGCCACATAAATCAAGGCCTCTGACCTGACCTAGATCTAGTGTCAGCATTGTGGACTCATCACAACAACTGTCATTCAGACTGCAGTGCAATACCACATCCAACAATAATCAAACAGCGGCCAAATCAAATAATCATGTCTTCTAGCAGTAGGGCCATCCGCAGGTGTCGATCATGATGCACAGCTCCAAAACCGAGTAGCCAGGGACTTACTACATCCAACAATACATTGTAGTAATACACACTGTGTTTTATTACATTACATTCAGTCTGACAAGGTTTGATTACCCTTAAATCAATCACAATTATACAATCTTTGACTTGCATCAAAATAATTTTTCTGACAATTAACACATAACCACTGGAATCAGCCAAACCAGTGTATAAAAAACTGAAATTTATTTCTATTTTTTGACCTAAGCAGACTGTCAAAGCTTTAACAAAAAACAGCATTTTTAACATCTCAGTCTTTCATTAAAATTAATTAATTATATTATTAATCTCCGACAACAATAAAATATGTTCCCAAAAGGAGATGTTGTTTCTGGTAAGATTAAAGGAACACGTCATTAAAAAAAAGCCTGTGTTTTATAGGTCAGTCAATCTTTGACTTAAACAGGCTGCCAAAGTTTCAATAAAAAAACAGTATTATCTTAGACTGCCAAAACAAAATACAGCATCATAGAGAAACTTAACATGGCTACAAAACAAAATCAGCTTACTGAGAATAGCATAGTATTTGTAAAGATAAAGGGCATTAGCCACTGCCCCGCTACCATAACCGAAGTAATAAGTCATGAAAATAAGCCAGCTAAATTCAAAGTAACCTTTTTCGGGGACTGCACAACTGCCATAGTAAATGAATCAAATTTGTTCACCTATTCTCAAAATATTAACACATATGGTAAACAGTTAACTGACAATTTCAAAAATAAGACATTTAACTTAGCTTTAAGTTGCATGCAACAAAAATGCTGCATTTAAAGCAGAAGATGTCCGTCCCTGTCCACTTAACCCAAAAAATAACAAATATTTGACAGGAAACTTTTATACTTTCAATAATTCTGTTGAAGAACTTGAAAAAAGTCTCATTGAAAGTAATCTTTTAGAGGCTTCAAATAACGAAGAGCATAAATTACAGATGGCTGCCAAAATTGGGTCAGCCCTGTTAGAAGAAAACAAAGTTCTGAAAGAAGTAAAGTTTAAACTAGAAACCAGGTTAACAATAATGGAATCAAAGTTAGAGGAAATGGAAACTAATGAAAGAAAGTATATCAACAATATTGAAACTATACTACAACAGACTGCTGAATTACATGAACAACTTAGTAAAGAGAAAAAACTACGTCAAAAAAACACAAGCTATTTTTGAAGATCAAGCAAGACCTTAAACTGTGCCAACATATTGACAACCATTTAAAAACAATAGATGAACAAAAAAGAACTATTCTTACTCTCCAAAAGAAAATTACAAATTATAACGCTATAAATAAAACTTACCAGAGCTCACATACACAAACCAACCCCCTTGTGAATGACAATTCAAATAATTTTGTAAGTTTAGCACCACTTCTGATAGATCTTGCAGAAATTAAAACTGGGTTTAGCCGGATGGAGGCGATGTTCAAAGTTTTGCAAACTAATTTGAGTCAGGAAAACAAACCCTCCCCTAAATTAGGAACTACAACACAGAATAGTCAACATCCTAGGAAAGGGAGAAATACTGGTATAAGAAAGAATGTTTGTAGTGTCCCTCTTCAAGCATTCAAATACATGCAAGCTCATCATTTAGAGAAGATTCCACCTGTGCCTACTGCAGCTGAGACAGACCAGAACAGTAGATTATCCCCTATCAGGAAACAACACGCACCTGCTTCACAGAATACCAGCGACAAAGTAAATGTTGAGGAGATCATTGTAGAAGCCATAGAGCATAATGATGACAGCTCATTAAACTTATTTATGAATAACAACAAATCCACTTTCTCCTGCTCAAAACAAGCCCCGACACGACAAAGCTTAGGTTGCAACATGAAACATACGAAGACTTCTACAATGAACATATTGCACACTATAAAAAGCTAATAGATAACATAAGTCATGATCTCCAATCAAGAGTAGAAAATGACACTACAGAATTATCAAAGACAAATAATAACAATGGAAGGGTCGAAGAATCAGAATCTACTATTCCTTATAGTAACCATCATTTTTTAGCCAAACGCAAGCTTGCAGAAGTAAAACTCAAAATTTACAAATCCCGCCTCTTCAACAGGAAAAGAGAAAGGGAAAACCTATAAAAAATCACCACACAAGCCGAGAACTTAAGTCCGCAAAAATAAAGTCAAATAACCATAAAGCCCAACCTAAAAAAACTAAAGTATTTCACCAAAATATAGACAGACTCAGCAACAAGATAGAGCGGCTCAACCACTACCTTTTTTTGAGAAACCTGACACAGTGGTAATTTCTGAGCATGGTTGCTCAAGAGACACTCTGCCAAACGCAATACTGTTTGACTACAGCCTGGTATCAACTTTCTGCAGGGAAATCCATCAAAAGGGTGGAGTAGCACTATACAAGCTTAATAGCAATGCCAACACAATTGATACTCACAGTATTGATCACTTAAGTCAGGAGCTCATTTGCGAAATGGCTGCTATTAGAATAACAACTGTTAACGGGTTTCTATTTGTTGTGGGAATTTATCGACCACCTAGCAGTCCTCTTAAAGAGGCTCTTCTACTGATTGCTGCAGCCCTGGAAACGATTCCAGCAAACAATAATGGGATTTGCATTGTCGGGGATCTGAATGTTGACAGTCTAAGGAATACAAATGACAAACATATACTAAATAACTTTCTCCGATCACATGATATACTAAGACTCGACATCCCACCCACAAGGATCACAAGTACTTCTGTTTCATCTATTGCCGTGGTCTGCACCAACCTTAACAAGTCCTTAGTAAATGTTGAAATTGTGAGCAGCGGCTTGTCTGACCACACTGGGCAGATGACTACTCTTGAGATCTTAACCAAAATCACCACAGCCCCAACAATGAACCATCGAATTTTTAATGCACTCAGCATTGCTTCATTCAAAGATCTCATTACAAGTCAAAACTGGGACAGAGTTTATCAAGCTACCAACACTGACAAGGCATATGATAACTTTATTAACACTTTAACAACATTTCTAGGCATTTCTTGCCCTTTCAAAAAAACAAAACAAAAAAAGCCAAATTATCATAAGACCAAATTGTCAAATCCAGATTTGAATCATCTTCGGAAGCAGTTTATCAAAGCAAATGACAGATTTTTAATTAGTAATCAAGAAACTCACAAAATCCAAGCATCTCAGTTGAAGAAAGAGTATGACCTGAAATTAAGATCTGCCAGAAGAGAAGCTAGTGAAGCTTTCATATCAAAATCTGCTAACAAAGGTAAAGCAATTTGGAAAATCATTAATCAGGAGAGAGCTGTTCGCAAGAAGAGTGAGGAAATGTCATGGAAACTTAACATCTCAGGAGAAATTGTTACTGACGCCTCACGAGTAGCAGATAGTTTCAATTCCTTTTTCACTACCGCAGCTGAAAAAACTTTAAAAGCAAATAACATTCAAAAAGCTTTCTTGAAAGATATAACTCAACAAAATCCAAGAAGTCTACTCATTGCCTTCACTCCTGTAAGGAAGTCATAGAGATCATGATCAATATGAAATCATCTTCATCAGCTGGAATTGATGACATTTCTGCTAGACTACTGAAGCACTGTCAAGATGAGCTGTGTCGTCCTTTAGTGGATATTATAAACAAATCCCTTTCACAGGGTGTTTTTCCTCGACAGCTAAAGACATCGAAAGTATATCCACTTTATAAGCAGGGAGAAAAAGAAGAGATATCCAATTACAGACCTATCTCTCTGGTTCCAACAGTTTCAAAGATAATGGAGAAAATAGTTCTAAAGCAGGTTATACATCACCTCACTGTCAGCCATATGCTACCTAATGGACAACACAGGTTCATGGCTGGAAAATCTACGACGACTGCACTGGTGGAGTTAGTGGAGCATATTGTTGATGGCATTGAGGGAGGGGATACTATCACAACCACCCTCCTTGATTTGAGTAAGGCATTTGACTGTCTCAATCACAGCCGTCTACTGGAAAAACTTGCTAATTTAGGGATTCGAAGCACACCACTCAAGTGGTTTAAAAGCTACTTAGAGGGAAGAATGCAGGTTGTTGAAATCAAACAGGCCTCCCAGGGAATTGTAACAACTGTCAAATCTTCACCATTAAACATCATACGAGGTGTTCCGCAAGGCTCCGTTCTGGGACCTGTGTAGTTTATACTCTATACCTCAGATCTTCCATTGTACCTCGATGCTTTCTGTCAACCAGTCATGTTTGCGGATGATACAGCACTCCTTACATTAGGAAAAACAGCTGAAAGCCTAGATATTGCATCCTTTATATCACTCAGCATAGCCAAGGAATACTGTGACAATAACGACCTTGTTCTTAACGAATGTAAAACTAAACAAATTATTCTAGGTAGACACAAGAATGATGTTTCAGAACTCCCTGGTCTAACACTGACTGCTTCTGCAAGGCACCTTGGTATGATAATTGATGATTGCCTATCATGGAATGAGCATCTTGAACTTCTTTGCAAGAGATTGAGCACTGCAATTTTTGTTCTGAGACGTATAAAGGCCACCAGCACTCCCGCAGCTACTTTAACAACCTACTATGCACTTTTTGAAAGCCACGTGCGCTATGGTATAGTGCTTTGGGGTGGCTCATCAAGAGGCAATCTCCATAAAGTCCTTATCTTACAAAAGCAGGCTTTAAGAACAATGGAAGGTCTGAAACCACTGGACAGCTGTAGACAAGCTTACAAAACCCTCAAAATTCTAACAATCCCCTCAATCTACATCCTTGAAACTATCCTTCATAGTTCAAGGCAAAATTTAAATAGAGCAGACGAATTTCACCACTACCATACAAGAAATGGCATGGACTTTACACTACCGGTGCACAGGACTGAACTACTTGCAAAAAAACCCTCATATGCTGGTGCCAAACTGTTCAACCTTCTCTAGGATTGAAGACAAAAGATCCAATGTTACTGAAAAAACGACTACAAGAGTGGCTACTTGCTGACCCTATTTATTCTTTGGAAGAGTTCGAGACACGTTCCAGAGACTAGATACAAGATACTGACTTTTCCTTACATCAACTTTATAACTGACTTGTTTTTCTTTTCTGTTAAAATTTTATTTCTTAACAATATTTAATTTATTTTACACTGCAACATTTGTGACACTATTGTTGTTCTTGATGAATATGTCAATAAAGAAGTTTGTCTATTGTCTATTGTCTACAGCAATATGCATTGGATCAGAAGCTCCATTGTTTTTATATTAAATGATAAATCAAGAATACTCATAACACAGCCAATAATGTATACTCATACGTATAAAAACCAATATTGTTTTGCAAATATGGACTTATGAAGTTTTAAATACTCTTACAATCTATAAGTAAAAAATGATTCAATAAATTGTTAACTTTTACAGAACCATATCGTTTAAAGTATCTATAAAACACTATTTTACTATTTGTACAACATATCTAATACATATAGGAACGAGAGAGGACGGGTAATGCACAAGCATCCATTATATACGTTTAAAATCATGTATATCATAATAAATGGCAAAATAACGGCACCTGCATTACTCAAGACGCAAAACCTAAACACGTGATTTACATTTGCATAGCAAGGCTGAACGACGCTCACATGTAGTTGTAATTTTCTATAATTCATTATATAATACCAAAAAAGAATTTTCGACTCATTGTCAAGCCTTTTGGCACGGACAGCAATGTGGTATAATCAAGGTTGTATTGTACATGTTTATGATAAAAATACAATAATTAATTTACTTGCCGTTTGTTGGTATATTCAGGCAATTGTAAGTTCATTATTGCTGCTATTAATTATATGTAAACATATTTAATAACTAAATAAATTATTGGAAAGATTTTGTGAATGTGGAGGCAGTCGAGATGAAATTACAATCAAAAGTTTTATAACTAGTTTATTTTTGTTCAATGATGTGAGTAAAAATCAGCAAGATTCTTTTTTATTAGTGTAGAACGAAGGCTTGCATATTTAAATTATGTATTTAGTGTCCTCAGACTCATCGTTTGATATTGTAAGTTTAAAATGTACACAAATTCTACAAAATAGGGGCTATTAATAACATTTGAAAGGTTGCCAATCTATTTGAATGATAATTGTCCTTACTTTTTCCACTTAACAGTGATTTGATTGACTTGAATTATATTCTGGTTAACAAACATACAGCAGTTGGAATGAAGGAAGACTTTGAAGGCATGGCATTAAGTCATTTTCAGACTCATATGCAGTAATTATTTAGGAAATTGACCAATTATTGAATTTTTCAACCTCTAGCAGCCAAGAAAACGTTGTTTCAGGAAATTAATAGTCTAACAACTTTATTTAAAAAAATGAAAAATTCTTAATAAATTTATGAAGATTATACCAAAAATTCTTGTCAACCACATATTAAAATATAAATACGATACATCAACCGTTTTATTTTAATAATACATTTTTAAAGTTAGTGAAAGTTGAAAACTGGTTAAAAATCCGGTTTTTTGTGCTCTAGCTACGATAAAAATTATTAAAACTTACAATAAAATATGAAAATGCATATGACATAACTTACAGTTATACAATGGTGTGATTGGATTGTTCATTGCTTCTTAGCTTCCTAGTAAACAACGTTCAAACTCGGAAACACATCATTTGTCAATAGGTTTTTTTTCTACCTTATTAATTTTGTAAAGAACTTAAAGGTTTTGAGTAATTGCTACTTAACATGTGTAATGGCTCGCCATATTTAGAAGTTTTAACATACATAAAAAATATTGCCATCTAATAAAAGGTCATAATAATATTAACCTTTAATTAAGTAAATTTTAACAATTTAACCTCAATTATTATTTATTAGTAAGACGCTGATCATCAATATATGGGTGGATATGAGAGGCGAATAAGTGTGATGAGCGTACATGAACGAGTGTAGTCATTGTTACTAAGGTTGACTGTTTGTCAGAAAGAACTATTTATTAAGAGATCGAAAGCCAGGGGGGTGGTTTTCAAGTCACAATAACTTATTTAAAATACCGTAACAAGACAGACAGATGGAAAACAAAACATTTTAAGTCCTATATTTATAAGGATTTTTAAACTTATTTAGACGCAAGCAGACATATTCCAAGTTTGAGCACTTGGTTTGGTGAGACACTATAAATAATAACGATAATTACCAAACGTTTTGTTAGTAACACATTTAATAACAAATTAAGTTGATATCTAACTAAGCATTAATATACTATCAATTTAATTGCAAATTACTCCACAGTTACAGCAGAAATTTAATTAAGTAACTAAATAGGCTTATTCTCTATTGATAGTGTTTTTATAAAGTGTTGAGTTTTCAATTTATTAAACCGTTCAAACACAATTAGAAATATATTGATCAATCATAATGATATATAAAACAATTAAGCAATTAATAAAGTATCCATAGACAACTATATGAAACGATAGCTGCCGAACAGCTGTATTTTAAAGGCGTTCTGCGGACATTCTGACTAGGCCAGGGGTCGGCAACCTTTTCAAACGGAAGAGCCAATGGTAGTAATTTCTCAAAATTCCAGATTTTAAAGAGTCGCCAATAAGTGTTCTAATATTATTTTATGCTTACAGTAATATTGAATATACCGTTTAATACATATATGACATATATCAGTACATATATTATGTATATTATATTAATTAACATGTACGTCTCACAACACTATAATGACTAGATGTTGAGTCAAATATTTATATGGTGATCGATTTCGTCCATCTATGTGGACATCTTCGGACAAGTCGGTCCGAAGATGTCCACATAGATGGACGAAATCGATCACCATATAAATATTTGACTCAACATCTAGTCATTATAGTGTTGTGAGACGTACATGTTAATTTATATGATATATACCAACACATAACATGCTAATCAAGAAACTTATATTATATTAAAACATTTATTAAAAACAAACTACTTTAAGAAATATTATTTATTCATATGAAACATACAAACATATCTGGAACTAGAAAGTTAAATATCAGCAGTAATACTTATGGAATAATAGTTACATCAATGGGAGCATTGGCTTTGCATTTCTTTCGAGAGTTTTGTTAAATCTGGTTCATAACTTGTAAGTTTAAGCTTCAAACACGATTCTAGATTTTCATTTGTCAATTGGCTTCTTATTGTACTTTTTATTAAATTCATGCAAGAGAATGCTTGCTCGCACGAATAAGTTGACCCGAAAATAGTTAAAACTCCGAATGCCAACTTCTTCACCTCACAGTAGCATTCTGGAAGACTATTCCATGTCGCAAATATGAGTGTATTAACTCGTGGCATTTCCTTTAAAACTGCCCACTTGCGCTGCGCGGCATGCAGACATTTCTGAACCTCCAACTCTTCTAACTTGCTCTTGAGGTCTGTGAACTTGCCACTCCACAGGTCTTTGCTTTTCAAATCCAGCAACTGCATTAGAAGTAATCCAGCATCTATTCCAAACGGCTCAGTATTGAGATCATTTGTATTTGTGTTGAGTGGATTAACAATGAAATGCAAGAGTACTTTTGTTTTTTCTGAATTGCTCGAATCTCAGCAAATCCATCCTTCATTTTTTTAATCACTGAGCTGAAGTAATTCGTGTCAATAGTTCTACTGGTTTTATCGCGATATTGCTTCAGATGTTTAAAGTGAAGTAATTTACCGCTCTCTATGTCTTCAACAAAAGAGAGTAATTTGGTTTCGAAACAAACTACTTCTTCAAGCAAAGCATAAGCTGGGTTTCCCTTTCCTTGTAGTTTTACATTTAACTCTTTTAGTTTTAGAGTTAAATCTACCATGAAGTTGAATTTTTGCAGCCATTTGTCTTCGTCCAATTCGGGATGATCAAGGATGCCTTTTTCATCAAGGAATATTTTTATTTCACTCAAACACAAAGCAAAACGTTCCAATACGTGACCTCTTGAAAGCCATCGCACTTTATTGTGCAGAAGTAGGTCAGAATAATCGCTCTCTATTTCTTCAAGGAATTCTCTAAACTGGTGGTGGAAGAGGGCTTTTGCCAAAATGCTGTTGATAATCTTAATAACCAAATTCATAACTTCAACTATTTCAGCTGGAAATGTTTGGGCACAAAGCGCTTCCTGATGAATTATGCAGTTGAACGTTAGAATGTCATGGTTTATTTTTTGCTGAAGGATCGATGTTAGCCCTCTACGTATTCCTGTCATACTTCTGGCTCCATCAGTTGCTACGGAAACAATTTTATTAAAATTGATTCCTTTGACTTCTAGGCACCTTTGCACAGCATTTGCTATGTCTTCTCCACGAGTTTGTTCTGAGAGTGGTAACAATCCTAGCAGTTCTTCCTTCGGACCATGGGACGACACATACCTGACAAAAAGTGCAACTTGTGCCGTGTCTTTTCCGTCACAAGACTCGTCTATAGCAAGTGATAAGGCAGAAACCAGTTTAATATCTTCCACTTGCATATGTGTTACATTTGATGACATTTTAGCAGTTCTATCTTGTACGGTTTTTGCAGATAATGGCAAATCTTTGATTCTTTTCATTATTTCTCCTTTGTTTTTGAAATCGAGAAATAGTTCTTCCGATGCACGGATGAAACAATCTTTGATGTACTCACCATCCGAGAATGGTTTCCCTTTTTTCACAATTTGTAATGATACTGCAAAGCTTGCCAAATTTACATTATTTGACAATTTTACCCAATTACTTAGCATAGACTTTGATTGCTGTTGCTTATTTAGAAGTTCTTCAACAGCCTTTTTTCGTGCGTCACTGGTTGGATATTTAACAGCAAACTGTGTATGTTTTGTCATGAAGTGTCGCTCCAAATTTGACTTCTTATTGTGTGCGAGTTTTTCATGGCAAATAAGACAAGTCGGAAGGCCGTCTTTGTTGCGTATGAATGCAAATAACTCTGTCCACTCTTGATTAAACTCTCGATTTTCATCTTCAGTTCTTCTTTTCTTTTTATCAGATGCCATGTTATTGGTGGATCTGAAAAATTTAAATGGAATATATGAAAGACTGAATATAAAATAGACTGAAATGAGAAAATAAATGAAGGGTGCAGAGAAAAACATGTTCAGTCACATTTTTCAAATTTTACAGGACAGCTGCTTTAAAGTTTACAGACTTGTAAAACACATTTATAGTTCAATAAAATCTGGGGAAAATTATTGTTTAAATATTTTATTAATATTAGAACATTACATGATTATAATACAAGGTGAGGCATAATAACGAGCGATTTTTAAAAGACTGTTAAATAAAAACATTTTGTTACAAAAATATGTTTATATCACAATATTAAAATACACGAAAAAGCATTTTCTGCAACAGTAAAATGTCTGTTATTTTTTGAAAATAACTCCAGTAAGATGGCGTCCGTTTAGACGCACACATTCCTCGAGCCGGACCTTGAAGTGACTCATCACATTGCGTAGCATTGCCAGTGGGATTTGACCAACTTCCTGCCGGATCCGCTCTTTCAGGGCTTCAATTGTTCGAGGAGGATTATCTTGGTAAACTTTACTTTTAAGATAACCCCACAAGAAAAAATCACATGCTGTGAGGTCAGGTGAACGAGAGGGCCATGCAATATCTCCATTTCGGGAGATCACATGATTTGGAAACAACTGATTGACAATATTCATGCTTACTCGAGCAGTGTGGGATGTTACTCCATCTTGCTGGAAAAACATCTCATCGTCCACTTCGTAGTGTGCAAGTTGTGGAGTAAAAAAGTTGTCCAACATCTCTGCGTATCTCTGCAAAGTCACTGTCACAGCATTGCCATGGCCATCTTAAAAGAAGTATGGCCCTATGATCCCTAATGAAGACATGGCGCACCACACAGTAACTTTTGTGGAATGCAATGGTTGCTGATGCAGTTCTCTAGGATTAACTTCACTCCAAAATCGAAAGTTCTGCTTGTTCACGTAACCGGAGAGATGGAAATGTGCTTCATCACTCATCCACAAACGGTTTACAATGTCCTCGTCTTGATTAATCAAATCCAAAAATTCTAAGCTGAACCGGCTTCTGCTCACATAATCTGTTTCCTTTAGGGCCTGAACAATTTGGATTTTGTACGGGTGGAAATGTAAATCTTTGTGTAAAATTCTTCTTACCGTTCTGTTTGAAATCCCAAGTGTAACGCTGTGTCGGCGAGCTGAGCGACGAGGGCTTCTTTCAATGGCGACTCTTACACGTTCAATGTCATCAGGTGTGCGCAGCGCCGGATTTTGACAATTCAGACCCCTAGGCTCCACCTGTGGTGCGGGCCCTGTGGTCACGGTTTGGGGGATACTCCTCATATAAAGGGGATCCGAGGTCCCTCCCTCTGGGAAAATTTGAAAAACTGCGTGCAAACAGTCACTTTATAGATACATTTGCGTTATATATCCTGTATTGTCTGGTCTGAAAATTAATGCTTCATCATTTATTATACAATGTTTGAACCCAAATGCATGAGATAATTCAAGATATTAGAAAACTTTAATACTGTTTTACCTAAGGTTATTAAAAAAAAAGACAGGAATAGATATAGATAGAAGTAGAAATAAATTCAACTTTTGAATAATTTAATGTACATTAGTACGGCAACAAGAAAATTACAATCAATATTAAGTACTTATATGAATAGATATTAAGTCATAAATAAAATGTAAAGTAAATAATGTTCATTTCAGTCACTCTTGCTGATTGGTTTCCGTCTAAGCTTCTCCGCAATGAAGACATTAATGACGTTCTCATATTTGACTTGTCTCAGAATGTCATGTTCTAAGCTAAGCAAAGCCAAAACGTTTAGCCTGTCTTCTAACATTGAGGTTCGGAGTCTGTTTTTGATCAGCTTTAGCTTAGAGAACGATCTTTCGGCAGAGCAATTAGTCACCATCAATGACAGATACATTCTTAATGCCACTTCTACATTAGGAAAGCAATCTTTTACATTATTTTCTAAAATAAGTCGATACATCCACCTTTCTTTACTAATGGGCTTTTCACATTTTTCATATTCATTTTGAAACTGGGTGGAAAAATTCTTGAATTGTAACACTTCGTTTCCCAATTCTTCTTCTAGATCTTCGTTGTAGCATTCTACTAAAAATTTGCTTGATAATAACATCTCATCGTTAGATAGCGTATCCAATCTGTTAAGGAATCCAAACCTCGCGTCGATAAGTTCGTATGCTTGAAGCCTCTTTGTCAACGCACCCTCAAGTTCGTCTATGACGGTAATGAAGCTTTGGGTCCGGAATGTATCAGATGGAGCTAGGTCAACCCCCGGAGCTTGTACACAGTCAAGAGGAGCTAAACGTACATTGGGTTTCCTTTTACGTTTAGACTCAACTTCATACTCTAGACAATCAGTTAATTTTATGGCTTTCTGTTCATACTCCTTGAAACATTCCCGTTTGGATCGAATCAATCTTCTCAAAGATTTCAACATTGATGCAGCTGTATTCACGTCAATTCTAGGGTTTTGTAGAGATTCACTAGTTTTGTTAACTTGGCCCAAAACATCGTCCCAGAAAATGGCATACAAACCTGTCTCCAACTTGTTCATTTTTCGAAGCAAACCCAAAGCAGCCACCCTTGATATTCCAGAATCCTCTGTGTCTTCTGAAATTTTCACCAGTGCCTGCTTTATTTCTTGATATCCACGCAAAAGAGCTTTGGTGGCATCGGCTCGGCATGACCATCGTGTTGTTGTTGTCCTTTTTGGCACAAGAACATTTTTTTCAGTTTCTGCTCGTTTCAAGCATTCAGTTAGAATCTTGTATCTGTTGGTTGAGGCAGTGAAATATACAAATATCTCTTCCAAAAAATTGAAAAAGCTTACAGCATTAGGACAATAACCAGCTGCAGCTTGTAATACCAAATTCAATGAATGTCCAGCACAAGGTATCCATACTGCCAAACTGTTTTCTTCTAAAACGAGTGCTTGCAACCCGTTATACTTTCCACTCATGGCAGAGGCATTGTCATAAGACTGACCACGACAGTTTTTTATGTCCAGATCATTTTCTTTCAAAAAGGTACATAGTCCATTAAACATGTCGTTTGCTTTGTGTCCTTGATTAGGCATAAATGTCAAAAATCTTTCAACAGGTGTGAAATCTTCCAAGTACCTAAAAACCAAGCTGAGTTGGTCAACATGACCTTCATCGGGCGTTGAATCTAGAGATATTGAAAAATATTTACACTTTTTGATTCGAAATAAGATCTCATCGGACACTTGTTTCCCTATTATATTTACAACTTCCTCACATATTGTAGAAGATAAGTAGTTGGTGTGACCACTTCCGCGGTTTCCATGAGTTTCAAGGTGGCCTCTTAAAAATTCATCATGTTGTGCTAGGAGCTCTAAAATCCCCAGGTAGTTGCCATTTCGTGGTGATCCAAGGGTTTCATTCTCTCCTCGAAACGCCAAACCTCTTTCACTTAAAAACACTATAACACTTATCAATCTCTTTAGGACCTCCCGCCAGTACTTTTCTACTTTTTCCGCTTGATGGGTAAGCTCTTTATCTATTTGACCTAGTCTTTTGGTACGTCCTGCATAATCAATAACAGCATTTAAATGAAGTTTAGATGTTTCATGCTCAATTAGGCGTGCTGAAGCATTTTTCCAATCACTATATCCACCATGAGTTAATAAAGAGCGTACCGGGGAGAACAGTTTGCAGACATAACAGTAAACGTGGCCATCGCTGGGAGAAAAGCATAGCCAAGAGCGTTTAATGGTTTCACCATTTCGGGTTTTTCGTATAAACATATTTTTGTGACATTTCCTTACAAAACCCTTCTCGCATCCCTTGCCCATATCGGACTGTTTGACAGACTTGCGTTCAAATAGATCCTCGTCACAATTTTGAAGCAATCCGGTGCCCATTGTAACACAACGGTCGATGTCACTTTGTGTAAGCGCTTCCGGCCACTGTCCAATGTCAGTGTTTGACAAACAACTTATTTTCGGAGCAGGCGCAGGATCAAATTGAGCAGAATCTACGAGGGCTCTGGGCACCTCCTCAGGCGTTTTTGGAACCTGGAAGTAACCAATTACAGTCAGACTATTGTCAAAAAAAAGAAAAGAAAAAATGTAGTCTATTACAAAATTACTAAAATATTCAAATAAATGTTCCATATAATTTACAAAAAAAATAAAATAAAATAAAAACACTACTGCATAAAATTTAACATAATATGTTAAAAGTACTGAGCTTCTGACTGTATTGATGTGTAATCCTCGGTATCCAAAACCTATCAAAATCATTTTAAAAAAATCATATGACAAAAATGTATGAGATTTTCAAACAACTTCCAAACTGACAGTTTGCAAATATTTAAGGCTGGATTTCAAACTTAATTTGAGGGTTGTAAAACGTGTTAGCTATTTAAAAGGATATTAAATCCACACTAAATGTGCAAAACAAACCCCTCCGTGCGGTTGATACTGAGCTTATTTTTAAATGTAGGCAACAAATCTTTTTTTACCAATGGCAAAATAAATAAATTTACTACTAACTTGGATTTAAATTTTTTTTGGATTTATTAATTAATCAAACATGTGGTCAATTGTCAAAGTTTCCCAGCGAAAACACCTAATAATTTCGTTAATAAGAAATCAGTTAAAATGTTTAATATGACACCCAATTTATTTTTTAAAGTTCAAAAATGTAGCCGTGATATGCCGCCGTGTGAAAGAATGTACTAATTAATTGGTAATAGTGCAACTCAAAATTTTACGCGGAGAATTCATTCGTGGTTTGTAGCCAACAGTTCGACTATTTCTACTGACAATGAACACAAAAATATCTGTTGAAATCTTCCCTCCAAGTTTATTTATTTAATTCTATTCAAGGGAGGGGGTGGCTGTAGTACTTCGACGCAGATTTCAGCTGTGGCCGCACTTGATTACTAGATCCTTGCTCTGCCACCACTTAGAAAAATATTGCTTCTACAATTCCAAAGTACAAAAACATGTTAAATAACCCACCTCTGCTTCTTTTTCGGCATCCGTTTGATTTCCGAGCTGTCGGGTATTCCCATTGGTAATTGGCACATCTACGTCGTCAATCACGATGTCGTTGTTTTTTTGCTGCTTCAGAAACAGACGTTGATGGTGTTGCATGGACATTTTTTATAAAATCAGTCATGCGACGTGATTTGACTAGGACCTCTGCATTCTTTTTCTCCTTTTCTTTAGCAATCTTCCGTTTTGCACTGCCGCTTTTGAAAACCTCTTTCGTTTTATGGCGATTATTTTGTGTTTTATGACGGTCCATAGTAGAATCTTGCTGAAAAGAAAAAATACTTGCATTCGCATGTATCTCGTAAATGAGAAGCATTCAGTTAAAAAGGTATGTAAATATAATGAGTTTTTTAGGATAATATTTTGTGAGTTTTAAAGTTGAAAATAAATCTGCATGTGTTTAATACTGTAAATAAATACAAAACACCAACTAGGTTTAAAATACTGCCGCGAAAACGGGACAAGTTGGCGTCCCAAGAATTTGGTCGAGACCCTCTAAAACGGGACGTCTAGTCACCTTTAATATAAGTAAAATATATTAATTAACAATTAATGGTAGGCCCACGGAGAAGATAATCAAATATTCTATTAATAATTCTATTGGTGCTGTTTAGGAACCGTGAGAGAATGAGACTTTATCACATTAATTATAGATTACACAACAAATACATAGGGGGCGAAGGACCACTTAATATATACCGATTAAGACGGTGAGGGGAAGAGATAAGACGGTAAATATATATAGAGATAGAAAGCAGACAGTACCTTGAGCTGATGTAAGGTGAAAATATAACCCACTTGGCTGGTTGTCGGTTGGGTATTCCACCGCTGTGTGATGACCCCGGGGCGAGCACGATGAGAAGAGAGAAGTTCTGGTAGGAGTGATTCCGAAGACACAAGGATTGTCACACACACACTATTTTGTTACACACCCGCACACCACAATAGCACGTGCACTGGGCGAGAGTTTGGAAAGCACTAACTGTGTCTGTCTTTCGCTTTCGCGGCAAGGGAAGAGGGGGTTTGGCGCGGTTTTACAATAAGAGAGAGGGGGAAACCTTCTAACCTCCATGCCATATTGTCCAAGTAGTACCAACATACAGAGAATATAACAAACATTGAAGACAATTAAAAATAATAGATATATATATATACTTATGCTAACTTAAGAATACTAAACATTCCGGCCCCCTTGAAGCATTGCAGGCTTCAACAAAACATTGAACACACAAGAGAAAAAAATATAGTACATGGGGGCGGACACTCAGTCACTTATTTCAGGGGCAGAGGGAAGATCTTGACGACTGGACGCGTGAGATGTCCGGTGGCCGTCTTGAGGTCCACGACACGGACGATGCCGTCCTTGCCAGGGTGAGTACCCGTCACTCGAGCAAGAGGCCAAGTGAGGGGTGCAGAGGGGGCGTGCACAAGCACGAGGTCACCAATCTCGATGTTATTCTTGGAGCTGGTCCATTTTGAGCGCTGTTGTAGCATGTGGATATATTCCAGGCTCCAACGTTGCCAAATCCGCTGGTGCAAAGATTGCGTCAGTTGCCAATGTTTCAGGCGGTTGAGGGGCACTTCACTGACGTTGCGTTCAGGGACAGCTACCAGGGTGGTGCCGATCAAAAAATGACCGGGAGTCAAAGCGGTCAGATCAGAGGGATCGCTTGAGAGAGGCGTGAGAGGCCTAGAGTTAAGCATCGCCTCCACTTGAGTTGACAGAGTTATAAACTCGGGAAGGGTTAAAATGGTGTCTCCCATCACACGTTTTAAATGGTATTTTGCCGACTTCACTGCACTTTCCCATAATCCACCTTGATGGGGAGCAGCGGGGGGGTTAAAATGGAAGCTGATTCCACGAGGGGCGGTGAAGCTATGTATCACTTCTTGAGCAGAGGTAGAGTTGACTTGAGTGTCGATGAGGCGACGAAGCGTGGCATCGGCACCGATGAAGTTTGTACCACAGTCGCTGTAGAGATCTGTACACAGACCGCGGCGAGAAACAAAACGGGTTAGGGCGGCTATGAAACCGTCTGTAGTGAGGTCCGTGACAACTTCGAGGTGTACGGCCTTGGTCACCATGCAAACAAAAATACACAAATACACTTTTACGTGCTTGATAGAGCGGAGGGTCAACATCTTGTTCATAAAGGGTCCACAGTAGTCCATGCCGGTAGACGAAAATGGTCGAGCAGGGGTCACTCTGGAGGGGGGTAGGTCACCCATCAGGGGTGTTACGTTGCGAGGTTTGTTTTTAAAACAGGTCACACATTTAAAAATTCGTGAACGAATCACACTTCGGGCACATAAAATCCAAACAGACTGAGAGAGGAGAGCTTGTGTGAGCTGAGGTCCAGAGTGAAGGTGAGTAGTGTGGCAATGATCCACGAGCCGGTCCACAATATGGTGTTTTTTGGGCAAAAGCACAGGGTGACGGACGTCAGAGGAGAGCGAGGTGCGGCTAAGTCGGCCGCCTACGCGCAGAAGTCCATCAGCGTCGAGAAAAGGCTTCAGACGTTGGAGTCTGGTAGTGCAGACCCGCTGACGTTGAAGAGAAGAGATGTCCTCAGCAAACGACGAGTCCTGGACGAGTTTAAAAATCTTGAGTCGAGCTATGTTGAGCTCGGAGGGAGAGAGAGGACCGTGGTGGGCCGATTTACGACAATTGCCAATGAAGCGCAGCAAGAGTGCTACGATGCGCACGAGTTTATTCCATGAGGAATAGGCGGACAAGAGATCCCATTCAGCTTGGTGAGCGGAGGTGAGGACAACCAAGGGAGTGGTCTTCATCTCTTCTGAGGCTGAGATATCCGTGTCAGTATCGGGGTGAAGAGTGGCGTCAGGCCAATGAGAAGGTGGCATGGAGAGCCATGGTGGTCCAGTCCACCAGAGAGGGTGTTCCACCAGTTCCGAGGCGAGGATTCCTCGCGAGGCGCAATCTGCTGGGTTTTCCTTGCTGGGAATATAGCGCCAGCTTGAAGGAGGTATGAGTTCTTGAGTCTGAGCAACACGATTTGCCACATAGGTTTTTAGCCTATACGAGGGAGTCTGCAGCCAGGTCAGAGCTACCGTTGAGTCGCACCAGAGAAAACATTTTTGGAGGGAGAGATGTTCTTCAAAAATAGTACAGCAGTGGGCAGTCAGCTGTGCTAGGAGATGAGCAGCACACAATTCAAGACGAGGAAGGGTCACTCGCTTAAGTGGCGCTACACGTGTCTTGGCGAAGACTTGACGTACTAGAATTTCCTCGTTGGCGAGCTGGCAGCGGAGATATAGGACGGCGGCAAACCCAGCTTCGGAGGCGTCGCAGAAACCGTGTACTTCGATACTGAGAGCGGCAGAGAGCCGGAGAGCCCGGGGTATGGAGACCGAAGAGAGAGAGGAGAGAGTGGACACGAAGGTGGCCCACTTCGCTTGGAGATCAGGAGTCAGGGGTTCGTCCCACTGCAAACCTTGAGTCCAGAGTAGTTGCATGTAGCATTTTGCTAGCATGGTGCAAGGTGCGAGGTGACCACAAGGGTCGTAGATTCTGGCAATGGTGCTGAGCACGTGCCGTTTCGTAGGGAGAGATGGGGGGACATTAAAGTCATAAGTGAAGGCATCCGTCTCCGGTGACCAGCGAAGACCCAGGATAGTGAGGTGAGGTTCATTGTGGTTTTCCAAGAAGACAGGGGTGTCCCGATGATCCTCGGGCAGTGCCTGAAGCAGTTCGGGGGAGTTGGAGGTCCATTTTCGGAGCTCAAAATGTCCAAGTTTCAAAAGCTTGATGAGATCCTCTTGAAGCTTCTTGGCTTCGTCCAAGGTGTCTGCTCCCGACACTATGTCGTCAATATAGGTATCGGTGGCCAGAACCTGGGCGGCCTCAGGGAAGGGGCGGCCTTCGTCCTTAGCCAGTTGATGCAAGGTCCGAATGGCCAAAAAAGGCGAGCAATTGACTCCGAAAGTGACTCGGGTCAGCTTGAAAATAGAGAGAGGGTCTGAGGGCTGTTCCCGCCATAAAACTAGCTGAAACAGCTGATCCGAAGGTTGGACTAAAATTTGCAGATACATCTGACGAATATCGCACGTGAACACAATGTTGTGTGTCCGGAATTTCAGCAAAACGTCGCTGATGTTGGTTTGCAATTTGGGTCCTACTAATAGAGTGTCATTGAGGGAGTGGCCACTGCTCGTTTTGCAGCTGGCATCGTAGACAACTCGCAGTTTTGAGGTGTCACCTTTGGTCTTAAGTATACCATGGTGTGGTAGAAAGTTGTGAGGGAGATTTTCTTCAAAGTCATGAACTTTAGTCATGTGGCCAGCGGCTTCGCCATCTCTCATGTATTGTACATAGAGATCACGTAGTTGAGGTTGGAGCTGGAATTTCCTTTCCAGGGAAGACAGTCGCTTCGTGGCTATTTCACGTGAGTGACCAATAGGAGGGTGGTCAGACTTGAATGGCAGTTGGACAACATATCTTCCGTCTTCAGTCCGGCTGTGAGTGGCTGCGAAGTGTTGATCACAAGCTTCTTCTTCTTGAGACTTCCGAGTAGAGTTAGGGAGTTCTTCCTGTGTCCAGAAGCGTTGTAATGAGGAGTGAAGGTCCGCTGAGTCACATGCCGAATGAAGCGTCACGAGGTGTGAAGCGGGATAAGCAGAGGCGTCACAAGGTGCGGAGCCCATGACAACATATCCAAAGTGAGTTCCGAAGAGGTGAGGTAGGCCGGGTCCGAGTTCATGACTCTCATGAGTGAAAAGTCTTGGGAATAAGGCACCACCCAGGACGACATCAACACTGCTTGGCAGGTGGAAGGTAGGGTCGGCGAGGACGTACCCCCTGGTGAGACGAAAGACCTCCGGGGCGATGGGAACTCGAGGGAGATCCGTGGTCAGGTGATCCAGGATCAGCATGGGGTGTTGTGAAGCGATGGACAGGCCGGAGAGTGTCTCAATGTTGAGAAGAGTTTGACCTTTATTTTTGGTAATGTGGTTACCCAGCCCTGTGAGTTGAACTTCGGATCTAAACCGACGTGCGCCTAAAAGCTGTGCGGCTCGTTCTGTGATCAAATCCGTCATTGAACCGCAGTCGATCAGAGCTCGGAACACATGAGTTGTACCATGAGAAGAGGTGAGTTTTATTAAGGCTGTGCCTAATAAGACGGTAGAGTGCCACATATGCGAGTTGGTGTGACCCTGAGCAGTCATTGTCACCGAGGTGTGAGGTGTTGCTTCATGAGTGGCTATCTCCTTAATTGGAGCGGCGAGTTGAGGAGGCTTATTGCTTTGAGGAGGGGCGCTATAATTAGCATGTTTGCCCTGAGAAGTGGGAAAATGTAATAAAGTGTGATGCCTCTTATTACAAGTTTGACAGGTGCCTTGAGAGCGGCATTCCTTTATGTCATGGTTTCCCAAACAGGAAATACAACGCCTATGGTCTTTTACCATGCGCTGACGATCATGAGGAGATTTTTCACGGAAAGCTGCACAAGCGTAAATTTTATGTCCGCTTGAGTTACAAGCAAAACATAATGCCATGGTAGGCTTGCCTTGAGAAGCGGCAGAGGGAGGTTGAGAGGGGTTAGTATGTGCAGTGACCATACTGACATCACTAGCGCGGAAGGGCACCTTTTTAGGCGCGAAGGCCTTGAGGTTTGAGTGCGCGGGCTTTGAGTGAGAGGTGCTGTGCTCCGTTTGCGAACATTCCAAATTCAGAAATTTGATAATATCTGTTACGCCAGGTAACGAGCGTGAAGAGGCTTCTTCATCGGAATAGGTGCGAAACCCTTCAAGTTTTTTGCGCAGATCATTATCCATCTTGCGCAACAGGAGTGCAGATAAAAGTGGATTGTCATCGGTGACGTTGCATTCCAAGGCATTTAAAGCTTGGGAATGTTCCGTAAAGAGATTCACAAATGAGCGCAATCCCTTGAGAGAGGTGGCGGTTATGTTGGGTAAATCCAACAGCTGGTTGAGGTGGAGAGATTGCAGTCTTCTCGAGTTGTGGTAACGTTCTCTCAGTAAGTTATATGCCACCAGGTAGTTGGCCGCTGTGAGATTTAGGCTTTTTACCAGATTAAGCGGCTCGTTACTTAGCACGCTTAGAAGGTATTGGAATTTCATCACGCTCGAAAGGGAAGCGTTTCTGTGTATTGTAGTGTCAAATAAATTGATGAAACTGGTCCACGTGAGGGGATCACCAGAAAATTTCTGCAAATCGAGTTGGGGCAGGCGGACATGAGAAACAGGGGGTTGAGAGGCGGCTGAAGCATCACTAAGAGCAGAGGGTGTGTTAGGCACTTCGGGAGGTAATAATACTTCAATGGTTGCGGAGATGAAAGAGAACAAAGACTCTATGTCGTCCTGATCACGTGACAAAGTATCATCAGGGATAGGATCATTTTCGATAAACAAAGCCCTTTGGAGGTGGTTTTCAAACTCAGCCTTTTTTTTCCTGATTTCATTGGCATAGGCAGCAAGTTGCTTTAGTTGGACGGGAGTAAGCGGCTTGTCAGTCTGGGCTAGCTCATCAACAGCGGTCTTCAGTTTAGTAAACCGAGTTTTGGTCAATAACGTGGACCGGGTGTAGATAGCAGAGGTAAATTCTCCAACTTTGGGAGCCATCTTCAGAGATGTAAAACACTGAGTTACTTTAAATCAATAAAAGACAAATTACAATCCACAGAGTGAGAGAAGTCCACCAAATAGTATTGAGGTCACTGAGGCGTAGGGGTCATATAGCCAACAAAACATAGAGTAGGCCTATGGTATCATATGTAAACACAGTGCAAAACCTAAAATTAAGAATAAAAAAAAATACAATAAAATATTTTTATGCAACAACAAAAGACAATGGCGTCGGGAGACGTGATGTGTGAATAATAATTAAAAATATTCACCGGAGGACAAGTTGACTGTGATTACAGAGACTATAATACAACAATAAAAATAAATTACACTGGTCATGTAGCAATTTACAATCACTTGAGTCAGGAGACTTGAGGTGTCAAAATAATGAACTATTACGACAAGAGGTGTCAATTGTAATGGCACAAAACAAAATTAACCTACTGCCTAAAAATGACGGGTGTAAAACAATAAGTTTTAATTTAAATCCTAATATAAGAAAAATATCTACAGTATTATTAACTTGTTAGCTTTGAGTGTTAACAATGTATACAACCAGAGGGAGAGAGCAGTAAATCTATAACTATACAAAACACAGCTTATTGAAGGGCCCTATGTCATATGTAAACAAAATATTTCAAACAAAATACAAGTTTTGTTTCAGCTAAATTTTGTTAAAATAAACAAAAACTCCTTTTTATTACAGTGAGATAAAGTGTTAAGTATTTCATATAATTATTTTAATATGTTTAATAATATTTGAAAACAAGAGAATCCAAAAAACCTAATATATAAACAAGTGTCGCAAAAGGTACAAGTTTTTACGTTAACTTTCGTTAAAATAAAGAAATCAATTTAAACACAATAAAATACATTATAACATTCTTAAATAATCATAGAAAGTCTAAGCTAGCTGAGTTAAACATCAAACAATCAAATGTAAATAATTCACATAAACAATAACAATGGGAAGTGACAGTTGTGGTTTGACATATGTCAGCTGTGCTGCCTAGTGCAGCTTTGATCGTAATGGCACTGGCAGTAGAGGCTAGAATGGTGGGGAGGTGAACACGCGGGAAATATCACAATGGGAAACACCACGTGCAGCCAAATTCGCGGGCAATTACTTTCACTGATTAGCAAATATAGACAAATATCGAGTTTGAGAGTTATTGAGGCAAAGTTCACACATAAACCTTTATGAGAGAGTTTTTTAAAAGATTGTTGAGAGGTTGTGAGATCGATTTGAACTGTTTTTGTCCACAGAACGGTGTCAATTCATCCGACTCGTAAGGACCATGTTTAGGAACCGTGAGAGAATGAGACTTTATCACATTAATTATAGATTACACAACAAATACATAGGGGGCGAAGGACCACTTAATATATACCGATTAAGACGGTGAGGGGAAGAGATAAGACGGTAAATATATATAGAGATAGAAAGCAGACAGTACCTTGAGCTGATGTAAGGTGAAAATATAACCCACTTGGCTGGTTGTCGGTTGGGTATTCCACCGCTGTGTGATGACCCCGGGGCGAGCACGATGAGAAGAGAGAAGTTCTGGTAGGAGTGATTCCGAAGACACAAGGATTGTCACACACACACTATTTTGTTACACACCCGCACACCACAATAGCACGTGCACTGGGCGAGAGTTTGGAAAGCACTAACTGTGTCTGTCTTTCGCTTTCGCGGCAAGGGAAGAGGGGGTTTGGCGCGGTTTTACAATAAGAGAGAGGGGGAAACCTTCTAACCTCCATGCCATATTGTCCAAGTAGTACCAACATACAGAGAATATAACAAACATTGAAGACAATTAAAAATAATAGATATATATATACTTATGCTAACTTAAGAATACTAAACAGGTGCAGAGTGGGCCGTAGGCCAATCCGCGATTAATGAAGATATAATTTTAAAATTTTTTGAAACCCCAATTAACTTGTTTAAATTTGTTTTGACATTATTGGAAAATAAACGTATACATGAAGTTGTTGAATTTATAACAAATTCTAAACTGAGCTATACATATTATAAAATATGACTTACCTTTGTAATGTTATTTATTTAAATAATCCCGCTATAGCCTTCTCTGGACAAACTCACTGAGCACACATTTGACAATCACAGAAACAGACTTAATAACTAGTTTGCACCAACTTAACACAAGTAATCATTAGTGTGAGGAGTAGTAATGTAGCACTACGCTGCTAACGCTATGTGTCTTGTTAAGACAGATGACAAGATATTAGTGGTGGGAGGGGAAGTCACAGACAAGTACCAACACGAACCCTAGTTCGCTAACTCTCCACACGTGGGCGCGGCAAACGGTCGCTGCCCACTGTTCATATCGGCGTGAGATGCTTTAAACCGCACAAAAATACTACTTTCTCTGTGTTCAAATTAACTCCAACCGCTTTTCTCAAAATGTCACCATCAGTGCACTTACACATTCACTTGTTCTGTACATTTACAACCAAGGCCATGTCTTTTGTATGTAGATAATAGAACATGACCAGTAATATAATTTTTGTAATGAAAGTTGTTTAAGAGTAAAGTTGTGGTGCGGGCCCCTTTGTGGCGCGGGCCCCTAGGCGCGCGCCTATGTCGCCTGTGCTTAAATCCGGCCCTGGGTGTGCGCATAGTTTTCGGTCTCCCTGTTTTCTTCCTTGTCGTTGACGCAGTCTCTTCAAAGTTCTCAACCCACTTTTTAATCGCACATGCAGACGGCACCGGCAAATTCCGATTAATATTGAAACGTGTGCGGAATGCACGACGTGCTAACTGGTATGAACTACCGTTTTCATAAAATGCTTTAACAGCGTACGCACGATGCTGTGGGGTCCAGCGCTCCATTGTGACTAAATGCTATTTCGCGCCAAACGTAACTGACGCTATCCCCTCCACCTCCATCCAACGCAGCTTGGTTCGCGCGCTTTTTTAAATCGCCCGTTATTATGCCTCACCTTGTATATATATGTGACCCGCCAAGGGAAAAGGGACCTTATCTTCCAGGACAAAATTTTACAGTACGAGCAGTTTTAGTGGTTTAGGTCAAAAAATCACATGTTCTGTTTTTGATAGTTTCTTACTCTATGTATGTTTCTAAACAATATTCAGTCAACTACACACTTGAATTCAACCTAGAACATGGTTAAAATAATTAATTTCCAAACCCTTGCAAGCTGCAGAAAAGGGACCTTAACTTCCCCAATGTTATTTAAATGGCTGGAAGTTAAGGTCCCTTTTGTTTTTGTGTCTTATTACACAATGATACTCGGCAAATCAGACGTTTTATGACTCCAGGCAAATCAGCTGTTGTTTGGCTCCGAACGGCGATGTTATCTTATCTCTTCCCCCCTCCCTCCCTCTCCTTATCACTTGTGCACCTGGAACAGGACTAGGCTCTCGGGGAAAAACATCTAACATTACACGCAGATAATTGCGTCAGCCAGAACAAGAATAACATTCTTATGGGGTATTTAACTTGGAGAGTACTGAAAGGGTTAAATGATTCTATCACCCTTTCCTTTCTTCCAGTCGGGCATACCAAATTTGGCTGCGATTGGGCTTTTGGTTTATTTTAAAAAAATTTAGAAAGGGAAAAGCCAGCTCATTGGGCCAAGTTGCAGACATCGTTGAGAAATCCACTAACATAGGCCTTAACAAATCCATAATAGCTGGGACTGAGCAAGGCGAAGTTTATGTTCATTTATTCGATTGGCTCAACTATTTCCGAAACAAAAAATGGAAAGCGATAAAAAATATTACAAAGTTTAGCCACTTCCATTTTAGCTGTAGCCAAAAGGGCAAAGTATTAGTTAAAACTGGATTAGGTGACCCCGAACAAGAACGGGTAATTACTTCTTCCGAGGAATTGCCAACCGATTTTCCTAAAGAAATCAAACCGGAAGGATTAACATACCAAAGGAAGAAGTATTTGTACCAAAAGATTAGGGAGTTTGCTGACGACGAATTGAAGGACTTACTATGTCCTAATCCAGGACCAGAACCTGAAGATGGAGTAAATGAACCTGATCCAGATCGTCCAGAGGCTTCCGATAAAGATGTTGCTGCAGGTCCAAGTACTCAACCTCCAAAAAAACGATCAAAGAGTAAAAAAATAAAAAAATAATCTTCTAGCATTGACACTTTGTATGCTGCAGACTATTAATAACTTGTTTTACTAATGTAGTATATAATTACAAATATAATAAAACCTTTGTATTTTTTAATTAGGTAGTAATACACTTTGTCTTTAAAATGTTGGTTTTTTTTTCAACCCCAATCCATTTAAGGGAGGTTAGGCTAACAATGTAGCCTAAATAATTATCTCAAATTCAATCATCATTATTCTGCTTTAAATTCCTGACAAAATGATATGTAAAACATGGCAAATAATCCAAGTAGTATAAAAAATATCTTTGCTTGAAAATTAGAAAACTTTGGAGCGCGATTTCTTAAAACTAAGAATTTTAAAATAAAAACTTTAAACACCTATAACTTTGGCATTTTTTAAGATATCCTAATAATTCTTTCACCAGTGTGTTTGGTTAATAGTCTAGATTAAGAATATACCAATAACTCAATTTTGAATTTTTGGAAGTTAAGGTCCCTATTCCCTTGGCAGGTCACATATATATTCATTACTCCAAATATGTAAAATTTAGAAAATAACAAAAAATGTCTGGACTGAACATTTTTCCCCCAGTAATTTAAGAAAAAATTCAATTCAATAAAATCTAAGAATGTTTATTAGCTCTGCTATTTACAAATTTTTGTCCTGATACATTCATTGTCCATCATAGTTTAGATTTTCAAAGTATTTCTTAGCTTTTTCATTGGTACAAAATATTTTGAGGCATTGAAGATCTTCAAACTTTGCTTTACTTATGGCCAACAGTCCTGAAAATGGAACAAAATAAATGTTGTAGCCCTCATGATTTTGAGGGATCAAAACAAAGTTCTTATCGAATTCATTTTACGAATGACCGCAAACTAGAAAGGAACATGTTACACTACTTAACCTTTTTTCTTTTAGAACAACATGATGGAAAAATTAAAAAACTATGTTGTTTTTGTTCTGTCCAGAACATGAATCGCAAAATGCCTCCAGATCAGTCACGTCTGGCTCAAGAAAATTATAAATAAAGTGATGCAGAAAAGAACAAACTTCATCGCTAACTTTCTTAGCCGTATTTTCCAGATAAATATAAAAAGTACTTTGGCCTGTAGACAGCACATGGATATTAAACATATACATAGACAGTTGACGCTTGTAGTAAACATCATTTGTTGTAATGTTTGGTACATGATAGTTTTTTGAATAATCAAACACTATTGCCTCCTTAGTCCTGTCCTTTTGACAAATTTTCTTCGCTTTTTTCTTTAATTTGTACCATTCACCAGCCTTTAGTAAATGAATATCTTTGTCAGCTGAAATATTTTTTATTTCGGATTCTAGTTTTTCTTTAGTTTCATTTTCATTGCTTAATAGTTCTTCATATTTCAAGTAGCTGATTTTGGCAGAATAAAGATCACATTGAGAGCATGTGTCCTTACGAGGATATCCGAAAGCAAGATTAAATTCTGTACAAAATATAGTTCTATATGATTCGTGCGAAACATTACATTCTGGATTAAGGTCTTTAAACATTTTAAATAGCTTATTTATATTAAGATCTGCAGGTAAATATTTCTTATTTGTATCTGCAAGACTATAGCGAACGTCACTGGTTTTTAGGATAAGATAATACACATTTTTAAATAAGAAAGAATACACAAGACACTCAATAAACACACAACTAATATAACCTCAAACTAACACTTATAGGCACAACACAAGACAGAAGTGTATATTTGACAATTCAATCATGGCGATGAGGTAGAACTGGTTACGGATGAGTGGCAGGCCAAGATCAAAATGAACTCAAATTCTGGGTAAACCTCAATTCTTTTGTAAAACAAAAATAAATATGACTAACAAAGTAAGTGTAATCTTGATCTATATTAGTTAAAAAATAATACATAATATAACACACCTTACATAAGATATTCACTTCCAAATCTATCCAAGACGGACGAATTACACTTGACAGACAACTTACTGCCTCGCTGTACTGAGTCTGCGCCGATACGTCGTGATAGTGGCGCTGCGTTCACGCTCCGATTGAGACAGGAGTTGAAGTAGAAGTGAAGTGGCTGGACATATTCATTGTGGTTACTGGTTACGAACGTCAGACAAAATATGCGCGTACCACTTACTCTTAGATCGATTTATGAATTTTAAAGAGTTTGATAGTAAATAATTAAATTGTGCACATGGAATTACGGAGAGCCGTAATTTTTGCCGAAAGAGCCGCATGCGGCTCGCGAGCCGCGGGTTGCCGACCTTTGGACTAGGCGTATCAATTTTCCTGCGTCGTGACTGTATAATTGGAGTGTGACGGGAATGGACTCAGTGGGACTGCACAACGTCCAAAAGCCAGTCCCACAGCGTCCAAACGGCCCTATTTCACACCGTCCAAATTCGACCGTGTGACTGTTGGACATAGTGAAATTGTATTTTGCAAATCACATTTAGTATATGGTAAAACCAATGTTGGACCTGGTGACATTTCGACCTACTGCAACAGACCCCTTCAGTCAATACTTGCACAAAGTCTTGGGAAATAATTATCTTGTAGTAGCAACGCTCAAATATTTGAAAATTAAACAACAATATCAAATAAATTCAAGTACCTTAGAGCAAAAACAATCATTTAGCAAATTTAAATATGGTATATAGTTTTTGGGGAAAATAAAAAATTTGATTTCATAAAATTTGTTTGTGCGTTTATTATAGGAAATATATAGAAATATTTACTTGCTAAAATTTTTAGAAAAGTAATATTAAATCTGTGGAATGTTAAAATATTAAAATGTAACTGTCAAAAAATGTTTAAAAATGCATATTAAGAAAAAATACAAATAAGAGTTAATTTATCTTTAATAGTATATATATTAAGTATTTATATATATAGTATAAAACTAATAATATTAACTCTTCGGTTACTACTTGGACAAAGTCTTGGGAAATAATTATCTTTGTAGTAGCAAC